>LPNX010246176.1:32984-108959 GCA_001517045.1 Pseudotsuga menziesii
TTGAAGAAGCAGCAGGAGATCCAAGATGGCAAACATCCATGAAGGAGGAGTTCAGCTCACTCCAGAAGAGAAACACATGGGAGCTAGTGGATCTTCCTCCAGGAAGAAAGTTAGTCCAGTGTAAGTGGGTCTATAAGACCAAATTTGCTATTGATGGTTCACCACTGAAGTACAAGGCTAGATTGGTAGCCAAGGGCTACTCACAGGTTCATGGCATAGATTACAATGAGACCTTTGCACCAGTGGCAAAGATGGACTCCATCAGGCTAGCCTTAGCCATTGCAGCCTCAAGGCAATGGGAGGTACATCACATGGATGTAAAATGTGCCTTCCTGAATGGAGATCTCACTGAGGAGATATATATGCAGCAGCCTCAAGGTTTTGCTACTAACCCTTCTCTTGTGTGCAGGCTGAGAAAGTCATTGTATGGGCTAAAGCAAGCCCCCAGGGCTTGGTATGCCAAGATTGATAGTTTCTTGCTATCACTGAATTTTGTTCGATGCAAATCAGATCTAAATGTCTATTTGAAGTTAGTTAATGGTTCATTAATGATCATTGTGTTATATGTTGATGAACTCCTCATTACAGGAAGCTCACAGGCTGAGATTGCTTCCTTAAAAGGAGCTATGAACACTAGTAGAAAATGAGAAATTAATGACTAAAAAAATGACTAAAATCAGGCTATAAACGACTATTTTTGAGTCAGTGACTAATAGTAGCAAATTACCACTATCTTATAGCTAGTCGTATTTCACTAATCATTAATAGCTTGACTTAGTAGTCATTGATTTAGTCATTGATAGTCAATGATTTAGTCATTGTTTTAGTCATTGATAGTTAATGATTTAGTCATTGATTTAGTCACAGATTTAGTCATTGATTTAGTCACAGATTTAGTCATTGATTTAGTCGCTGATTTAATCATTGATTGCAACCATTAATGACCAAATATACGACTAAATAAACTACTATATGTTAACATATTAATGACCAAGCTAAATACGACTAAAATACGGGAAATTAGCTACTAATAGTAGTATATATGTGAATTTAGTCGTTTTTGTAGTCACAAATTTATGATAGGGCACGGAGGAATCGAACCACCAACCTCCTGCCTATAATTAGGCAGGTGCTCTACCATTGAGCTAGTACCCTTTAAGAAGTTGTTATTGCTTGGCAGTGATGATATTCAAACAAATTTATGATAGATATCAATCTACAAACTACATAATTATTACTATTACAACTTACCGGTAACTAGTATTTATGAAAATAGTCATTTACGTAGTGGAGAATTGTAAAAATGAGGAGTTGCGTTGGATGATTTTGCAAATCTCGATGTTTCGATCCCTACTATGGGATCATCATTAGGAGACAACTGAAGCGTGAGGTAAAAGACCAAGAAGCCCGTCAATATTTATAGTTAGTGTGAAGCATAATAGGTTCTAGGTTTTTAAGTCGGTTTTAAGTTTTAAATTTTTTAAATTATTTTATTTTAAATTTTTAGAAATCATTATTATGAAAATATTATAATAAGGTTTAAATATCTAAATGCAGGCGCTTTGGGAACTTCTCCAAAATCCCTCCAGACACATCATTAGCATCATTGATTTTAGGCATTTGCGTAGTGCATCTTTGCATTCTCTTATGCTTGGGGGGTTAGCGTATTTTATAGACATTATCAAATAATCATAAAATTTCAATCATCTGAATAAAACAAGGCCATCTGACTAAAACTAGGCCACTGTCAAAGCAGAACGAGAGAAAAACAGACTCTTGTACTGTAATGAAATATGAAGCCAATTATGCAAACATGCTTGAAATTTTTTAAGATTTAGACAGTTAAACTTAAACCTGTCTGCAACACAAGATCAATTCATGCATGGCCATTAAAAAGTAAAAGCAGATAGGAAAAATTCAAAACTCACATAAAAATGATGAATTCAAAATGTATCTCTAACTTGTATTCAGGATATAAAGTTGATTCAGGATAAAAAGTTGTTAATCCCTTGAATATTGTAGCATTTACAATTAAAATCACAAATTATAATAGGTTTGGGTTTCACTCTCCAAGTGCACACTGCTTCCTAGCATACTACTAATGGTCAATTGAAGGATTGCTCATGGAAAAGGTCATCCAAGTAGGTCTAGTGGTGCCATCTTGCTCTTGGAGGATGGTGGCAACTTGCCATGCCAATATTGTGGCTCGTAGTGCTTGGATCGATAATCTACAACCTAGCTTGGCATCTAGTTTCCACCCCAAGCCATTGTTGGTCTCCCTGCATTGAATGGTATCTAGAGTTTTAGTTGGTTAGTTACTTGTTTCAATATTTTTATGTAGCCCTGCGAGAGTGTGCCCCTTCACAATCTATCAGCAATCTATGGGCATAATCTAGATTAGGTATTTGCTTAAGCTTGCACTTGTTGATGTTTACTTTTTGCAACACGCCATTTTCATAAAATGGTTTTTTAATAGGATTCAAAGGAAGCATTTTTCAAATACAAAAGAAATTCAGCACATCAACAAAGTAGAAATGATGGATGACACACCCAAAGAACCAAAACTTGACGAGGAAGTGCAGTTGACTACAGCATGGTTTGATTCGCACCTTTGGAAACAGCGGCAGACATGCATGTAGAAAGGGGGTGCCAATTAGACCTGGAAGGCGGGAGATCAGTAAAGGAGAAGAAACCAGAGCAGTAGGAGAATATCACCTTAGGCCTAAAGTAGTTTACACTCGAATCATAGCAACAACAGACAGTCGTATCTAGCCTTCAAACATAGAAATATGGCCAACATATGGATACAGCCATATTTGGCTATATACATGGAAAATACATTCAATGTACCCCTGGCCATACTTTAGCTGTATCTTGACCACATTGATCATATTCAATTGTATTTTGGCAGTGTCATATCATATTTTGGCTGTATTTATCGTATTTCAGTCGTATTTTGGCCATATTTTGGAATACTCTTGTATCTCTGTCATATTTGTTTTATTCAAGTACAGAATTTTTCCATATCATATCAGATACCATTGGTATACAGTAACTATGTTGCAATAACATAAACATGAGGCCTTAAAGAAAGGAAGAAAGACTATGGGCAGAAGAATAATACTAGAGCATATACCTTGTCGACTGAGACCAACTATAAACACTGGACTCAATCTTCTTGCAGCCTGAGAAACCTGATACACATGCATGCAAAGAATATTTTGGATTATAACAAGAACACAGATTAATATCTTGGAATATAACAAGAACAAAGATTAATATATTGGAATATAGGGGTCTCGAATCTCTATTTCCCAACATAAAAAGGATTCCTTAAGATTAAGATTATCAACAAGAAACCAGACATTTTATTTATTACGAAACATAGTTACCCAGTGACAAGATGGAAAACTTGGTTAATCAAGTCTGGAGACGCTGCAAATGTGTGCAAAAGCTCAAACAGGAAGTGCCCAAGTTTTTCAACACTTTGGAATACAAAGACAGTATAAAAATCTGAAGCAGGAGCAGGAAACAGGTGGTAGATCTCAATCTGGATTCACAGTGCCTCGTTGTCCTTTGAAGTGGTAACTTACATTTATGCCCCAACTATATGACCAGTAAGATATAAATTTGGTCACTCAATGACATAAAATAAAATTTCTGTTTCAATTTCAATTTGTAGTTTTTAGGTGATGGTCCAACTCAGATTGGGTTGTACAGGGACATTTTAATGCCATTACAAGATTATCTATAAAAAAAAAAGAATGGATCAGTCTTCAAAAAAAAATTGTGATTTTATCAATGACACATTGACAACTAACATAAATTCCTTGATGGAAGGGTGTTTTAGTTGAAAGTAATGGACAAAGAGGTTCCAAATTCCAATCTGATTGCAAAGAGATTAGATAGATTCCTAGTCAGTACTTCCATGATTCATCCTGATCTAAGAATCAAGTTCTGACCATTGGCTGTCCTGTTCTCTATTGAGAAGATTTGGAAACATTCCATTCAAATTTGAGAAAATGTGGTCAACATGCTCTTAGCTATCTGAAAATTATTGATCAACAGCGGAAAGAGGGCAACTACTTCTATGGCACAAGGATGTACGTCCCTCAAAGGAAACTAATGTTTCTAAAGAAGAATCTTGAATAGTGGAATAGGGAAGCATGTGGAATATCTTCCATCAAAGTGAGCTACATGAAGCACAAATGACATACATATATCTAAAACAGAATCCAAGAAGGCCTTCCAGATGAGTTATCCACCCAGGGAAGTAACCTGGTGAGTAAAATTTACACAACCCACAGGAGCTCAAAGAGATTAGAAAAAAAAAGAACTTACAGTTAAATGGCCCAAGAGAGTGATAGGAACACCATATTTTTTTAATCTTTTCCCCAAGGAAAATCTCACAGGATAGTCCTCCTGCCTCCCTAAAATATCCAGACGAAGGGCAGCTCAGCAACCAGCCACAATAGCTCCTGGAAACCCAGGAGGACTATGTGGGACTCGAACTTTAGCCAGAATAGAATCAGAGACCTCATGGCGAACTCCACCTTGAAACAGCCCATTCAAACCAATTGAGCTAACCCACTGCACCGATAGAAGACCATATATGCTCAGAATACCACAATTAAAAACTAAGAACTTCAACAGAATATCAAAACTCAAAGCAGGATGGGTTAGTAACGAAGGACAGGGGTAGTTGCATCTTCCATCAGGGACTATTTTCAGGTCCTAGAACCCTAGTTCAACAGAAACAAGGAAATTCAAAAGGTTGGATATGCTTTCCCATGGTTGATTTCAAAGCAATGGGACAATTAGCTTGTTAAAGTGAGTTATGATGTATGAAGGCTCCAGGACCCACCAGTTCTGCATATTTTATCAGGATTGTTGGCAAATAATCAAGGAGGATGTATGGAGAGCAATGGAGAAACTCACGAGGCCCAAATCTGTTTTGAAAGTTCTAAGCACCACTCATATAGCCCTCATCCCTAGAAAAGAAATTTGTTTGCTCTAGACGAGTATAGGACAAACTCACTATTCAATACTTCTTATGAGATAGATAGTCATCAATAGACTTCAAAAGCTTCTTGGATGATTTAATTTCCAAAGAACAAAGTGGTTTTGTTGCAGGGAGAATGCCCATAGATGGAATTATTACCGCTCAGGAAATGATTCAATTGAAGAAATCTTCTCAAAAGCCAAGCTAATAAATTTATGTCAAAGGCATATGATCATATCAATTGGGACTTCATTATCAAAATGCTTTGCATCTCCCAAGATTGGAGGAGTTGGGTGAGAGTTGAATTTTCTCTATCTCAGACTCATATATTGTATTTTCAATTTTCATTAACTACTCTAAATATGCTATGAATTGGCCCTTTTCTGGTTGCTCAAAATAAGGGCTTAGGGGAGGGGAAATCAACATTTTGGGCCTGAAATCCAGCAGGAACCATTTGGATTGGTTGAATTTCAGATATCACATGTTAACATTACACAATCCAGTTGCAGTATATTTGAGGTTGTTGAATCCATTTCTGCATTAAAAATGGCAATTCCATCAATCGAAAATTGCGTTTTCAGCAAAGATTGCATTGCCGGATTCTAGTGATGGAAAACTGGAAAAGGTAAAAAAGATAGGATATTTAGCCACCTTTTGATTAATCATTAATGGTTCTCCTTCACTCCTGTTTGTCCCAAATAGAGGAACTAGAAGAACAAGGCAAGGAGCTTCTCTGTCTCCCTATCTTTTCATCCTTACGGCAGAGGCCCAGAGAGATGGATCAATAAAAGTCAAAAGATAACAACAAATAAAGGGTGTCTAGATTGCAGAAGGAAAGGATCAGATCTCATCTGCAATTGTTGACGACACACTATTGGCAGGTGAATCCACAATTCCTGAAGACTGAAGACTGAAGCAACTCTTACAAATCAGATGCTTCTGGAGGTAAATCAAAATTCTTCTTCAATACAACCATCAGGATTCAAGTACATATAAGCATGGTACTCCACTTCAACAAGTCCTCCCATCCTTCAATTACAATATATTATGGGGTACCTTTATCCAAAGAACCCTTCATGTGTCTAAAGTGGGAAGAAGTCATCCCCAAAATCCAAGCAAGATTGGAGAATTGGACCTTTAAAAACTTTTCGTAGGGGGGTATGCAATCTTCAAATCAATTCCTTTAAAAACTGGACCCTTACGAACTGGACCTTTAAAAAACTTTCCATAGGGGGGTATGCACCTTTATAAATGCAGTCTTCAAATCAATTCCTGTGCATGTCTTTTCAGTGTTCAAGGCTCCTGTTAGAGTTATCAAGGAATTGGCGCATAATAAAAAAAATGCTTTGTTTAATGGTGTTGGACAAAGTAAAAATGGACCTTAGTAGCATGGAATGAAGTTTGTGCTCGTAAGACTAAAGGGGAATTGGTATTGGAAATTGAAAATTCCTAATATTGAATGGAAATATGCACATAATATTACTGACAGGGACTTAACAAGAGTCAACAACTTTCTAGAAGGGTCCTCCAACAAATTTCTTTTGGGACTATGCATGGACCCAATCGCAACCTTTAGATAGATAATTTTTTTCAGCATCCCTGATGATCTTTCAAAGCACTGAAACCCAGTATATACCCCTAATACAACACAACATCCCTGATGATCTTTCAAATCACTGAAACCCAGTATATACCCCTAATACGGCTCAGCCAGCCAGCAGACAGGTTCTGCCAAATGGGCTCCAAGTTCAACAGATCCCTATTGAACGAAGGAAGGAAAGAACCTTTTCAACATTAAGGATAGATTGAGGTGACTGACTACCAAGAAAATGAAAGGATCCCACAACAGGGCCTGCAAATATAAAACAAATGGACAAGATAAGGCTATGAGAGAATCGACGAAACAAAATTTGTTAAAATTTTCAGGTTAGTGAAGTTTTAATACACATAATAAACATAAGAGCATGACCATGTAAATTCAAATTCAGAATAGTGTTGCTAATAACATTTAAACTATAATAAAGCAAGAAAATAATTTTCATCTCTTTCAACTCAACGCTCCGCTGGTCATTGCGTTAATTTTAACGCTCTGCTGGTCACTGCGTTGAAGTTGAGATGTTTCACTTCGAATACAATGTACATAAAACAATAGATACAGTATCAACAAATCATACCATCGTTGGATCCACTTTATACTCAGATATTTCTGAGTTTGATCTTGTCACCGAAGGGACAAGTCAAACCGGGTAAATCATATACGTACCTTGAGAGAGAGGGATAAAGCAAACATAAACGGACCTCAGGCTCTTAGTCAACAGACAGAGATGTCAATAAAAAATACAGGCTAGAGTAATTCAAACATGCCCAAAATATTCATGCTAAGGACACACAGTCACTTAGCACAATAAAAAACTCTCTTGACAGTCATGATGATAAATACACAGTCCATACTCAGGGAAAGGAACCCAACACATAGAGGTAATACCCATAAGGACTCATGCTGAGATAGACCACAGGGACAGATCGAGAGGTAAGTCTGTAATAAATCACACAGTGGAAAAACAGTCCGTAATAAATCACACAGTGGAAAAACCCATAAGCACTCATGCTGAGATGGACCGCACGGACAGATCGTGAGGTAAGTTTGTAATAAAACACACAGAGGTAAAATTGCAGTGCCAGGTCGTAAGCATTCTCACACAGAGACAGGTCGAGGAATAAGGCCATGCAAAAAGACAAATCACAGAGATCAATCAGAGTCCGTGAGGAATCACGGTGAGGACTCATGATGGCCACCAACGATCACAGAATAACCAAATTGCAGAGATCAAGCAAATCGCAGAGATCAAGCAGAGAGTGTGAGAAATCACAATGGCCACCAGAGATCACAGAATACCAAATCGCAGAGATCACCCAAGCAAAATCACAGAGACAGACGTGAACAAGAAATCGCTGAGGATAAACCCGTGAATAAAATCAGCAGAGAGCAGAGATCACGGATGGTGAAATCGCTGAGGATAAACCGTGAACAAAACCAGCTAAGAGCAAAGATCACGGATGGTGAAATCGCTGAGGATAAACCGTGAACAAAACCAGCCGAGAGCAAAGATCACGGATGGTGAAATTGCTGAGGATAAACCTTGAACAAAACCAGCCGAGAGCAAAGATCACGGATGGTGAAATCGCTGAGGATAAACCGTGAACAAAACCAGCCGAGGGCAAAGATCACGGATGGTGAAATCGCTGAGGATAAACCTTGAACAAAACCAGCAGAGAGCAAGCACGTGACATAAACCCAGCCGGTTACATAACCGTGAAGAAAACCATAGCTAACCGTGAAGAAAAACCACAGGGGGGAAGCACGTGAAAGAACCGGAGGTCATTACATTCTGCCACACTAGTTTTCCAAGGTAAGATCTATATATATATTAAAAGATACTTTAGGTTAGCAAAGGTCAAAAATAAAGTGGTTCACAAAATCCAAAAAATAAGAAATAAAGAAACATAAGGTAAATTAAATGGACCAAGTGTCTTTAATAATAAAACCTTAATAAGACCATAAAGTAAAAAATAAGACTTAGGATAGGATAAAGTGGTCAACAATAAAACCAAAAGTAAAATGGTCAAGAAGTAAAGGTCCAAAGATTTAATTAATAAAAATCATAAACAATAAGTGGTCCAATGGCCTTTTAGTACAACCATTAGGTAAATGTACTTAGGATAAAATCCATAAGTCATCATAATCAAAGGTACACCCAAATACGAGCCTCAGAACCAGGTAAGGTAAAGAACCAAGAGTCAATGAGGGGACCACAAACCACACAACCATAATATTTAGGGTGAACCAAACAGGTGGACAAGCATTCATCAAAAGGACCAAAGACTTTGAACTTTTCTCTCTAAGGTACAATGTTTTATATATACTTTTGTCATCACTGTATAAAGGGGAAGATCCAAACGGATGGTACAATCCTTTTGTCCTTAACACTGCTCCTAAGGGTTAGGCACTAGGGACATCGTCAAAGGGTGGGCAGTCTCTTGAGAAGCAACCTAGCAATAACCGATTAGGAGAGGGGACATCATTATCTTCCATTCTTAATGAATGGCTTTCAACCTTACGCTGAGTTTCAGTGTCACACTGAATCAAGTTGATCAATCCCTAGACCCTGACTGGGTCCTCCATTCTCTTGCAGAATGGTTCTCAGTACTAAGCTGAGTTTCAGTCTCACACTGAAAGTTGATCAACTACCTGCAGGACCTACTTGGACATCGTGTCCCTGGTTCAAGACCAGAATATATCTCTGCCTCTACCTGCACGCTCTACTTGGACATCGTGTCCCTGGTTCCAAACTAGAATACCCTAGAGGCATATAGGGGCCCTAGCCACATGCTAGGGGCTTTGCCATGGCATCAACTTGCTTGGTCCTAGACCAAGAACCCCAGGAGGCTACTGGGGGCCCTAGGGTACCTTCTAGGGTCTTACTCTATCCTAGTCAACTGACTAGGGTACCATCCTCTATGAGAATGGGTCTCGCAGCTGCACAAACTTTAACAAAATTGCATTCTTCGATGATGAAAACAAGCTGAGATGGAGATGGCACAGTACACAAAAGTTCATAGTCAAGCAAGGTTATACCTTCCACCTTTAGGACTTGACAATCTGGATAGAGAAACATCACTTGGAACAAGATCTGTAAGAGGGATTTGTGGCCTGAGGTGGCTTCCTTTCCATGGTTTGAAGTTCAGAAGAAACATAAGCTATTCTACAAAGGTTTGGTTTTGTTGGCCCTCTATATGCCCTAACTGTAAGCAAAACAAAGAAACAACAAATCATTTATCGGTGAACTGTAAGCTATCTTTTACTTGCTGGAATGATCATGAATTTATGATACAAAGTCGAAAGGAAAGTCAAGATCTCTAACCAAATTTATAAGGAATTGGCCTTAAAGAAAGATGCAAGTCAGGAATTATAAATAAAAGCTGGGGTATAGAACCCTTCTTCATTGTTCAGAATGTCTGGAAGGAAAAGAATAATGGAATTTTTAGAAACAAAAAGGAATATGCAATTCAGGTATTAAACAGAATGAAAAGGAATACACAAGAAACAATCAAATCTATGAGAGGAATAAGGATTGCTCTTCCCTGGTAGGGAGAAATGGAATTTCCAGATCTGGACATGGGAAATGAAGAGATGTTTATCTTCAAGAGGAAGCAAAAACCAGAAAGTTCAGCAATGCCAGATGGCAGAAACTGTGAAAATTACAGCTCACCAGATCACAGTTACACTTTCAATCGTTTACTTTAAAGTTTAAATTAACCTAGAAAAGATAAATGCAACACACTAATAAGCAACCAATACAAAGAAAGGCAAACACAAGATGTACCCTGGAAACCCCAATGGAGAAAACCAGCCAGCAGTGTTGTCTTTTATTGCATATTTGTTAATCATCACTTACAAAGACAGGATTCCGGATATGACTCACCGGATCTCAGACTCTTGACTCTCACCATGCCCAAACCCTCAACAGAAAAGACAAACCCCAACAGAAGATATGACTCACTTCTATCCTTCACAAGAGATATAACTCCCTCTTGTCACTCAAGAGATATGACTCACTCTTGACCAATATGCAAGAGATATGACTCACTCTTGTCCACTGTGTTTAATACAACTCTCAATAGACTCTTCTACAGCATCACTTTATGTCAATACCATGGGTCACAACAAGATTCTGGATATGACTCAACGTTATCTCAGACTCTTGACTCTCACTGTGCCCAAACCCTCAACCCTCAGCAGAAAAGACAAACCCCAACAAAAGATATGACTCACTTCTGTCACTCACAAGAGATATAACTCCCTCTTGTCACTCAAGAGATATGACTCACTCTTGTCACTCAAGAGGTATCAATTGCAGACAAGACAATTAAGGATTGTCCCTTCCAAATACTCTCTCATCCCAAGCCTTTTCAATCTTTTATGTGGCAGCAATCTGCGGTTGTCAAAGGGACTGGGAATATTGTTTGGCCATTCAATCCCTGCTCTTTTTTGGGTTGAAGCTATTGGAATCAAGGTGGTTTTCTCTCTATAGTAATCAACTTATTCTGCTTTTTCTGAGGGCTGCAAGTTTTAGGGTAACACAAGCCCTGCTCTTCCATTTTCGAGATCAGATCTTTTGCTTTTGCTTTTGCTGTCATTCGGGTAGCAATCTGTTTGTGTATCGTCAACTGCACCAATTGCCATTCTCCCCCATTGGGTGTTGGTAGAATGGTGGGAGCAACAGGGATTTTTCAGTTAATGCTGAGACTTATGGAGTGGCATTTAAAATAAGATAGGGAGTGAGACAATGCTAGTGAGACAATGGCAATTAGTGTAGTTGAGGATAACTACAGATGGCAGGAAAGATTCTTATGATCTTTCCCCTTACTGGGAATTGCCCTTGGTATGGAAAATGGCTCCAGGACTTGGTTGTGAACTGCGCGAACATATGGTGAGCTCCCTCCAGATCAAAAGGTTTTAAGTCTCCTCATTGTGGACTTGCCCAGGGTGGATTCAAACAACATTTACACTTGAAGCCCCACTTCAGGGCCTCTGTCCACACTCCCTGAACTCTACAATCACTCACTATAGAGAAGCTCCCATATGTTCCACATCTTATCCCTGATTTTTATAGTATAAGCTCTGGCCCCTGGGGCTCTCAATAAGCTGGAGATAATGTGGAAGCTGACTCAAAATGTGAAGAACAAGTTCCACAATCTGAAGACGAGGGTGATAGAATAAGAAACAGAAATAAGAAAATAAAGAAACAAATTATCTGAGATCAGGAAGCAGTTGCAGATGATGAAAGGAGAGCAGCAGCGAGGACAACAGTGCACTATTATTGAATGGTGAAGCTCCTTGTCGAAATTCTGATATATTTTAAAATTTTTTGGAACATCCACATGATGCTTGTAGAATACTATATACTGAAGCAAGACACTGCATAAGGAACTAGGCTACCTTTTTGGACACCCTGCTGCTCAGAAGAAGACTTACCTGTTGTCCTTTTTATCGTTTTGATCTATAGGATGATTTGCAGTACTATAATAGTAACATAGTTGATTCTGCGTTCTGTATTTCGATTGTAAATGGCAATGTTATATATATATTGCAGTACAATCTGCCAACTTCAATTACAGATTCAATAACCTCAAGACAGATGGCATGAGAAGTCAGCATTAGTTATGCTATCATACTCATCTAGCTTTTGTTTCCCCTTTTCCATGAAGCATTTCCTTGTATGTCTTTAATAGCTTCAAGATATTAACTATCAGACAGTTTAATATCAGTGTAGGTTGAGAACATTTAAAATGGCTTAAAGTGCTTCAGAAGACCACATTTACAACTCACATTTTCCTCTTATCCTATCCTTCTGTTGTTAATCAGAGCCCGATCCTCTTTGTCCATTTTATAGATTGGCTCGATTCCTAATCAAATGTAAACTAACAACAATGACAGCCATATGATTGCTTTCACAGTTTCCAAGGAAAGTGGCAGGGCATCTCCAACTAGAAAAATCTCAAAGCAACAAAATAGAAGATATACAAAGGTCTAAAGGTATTACATTCCTTTGCAACAAGTCAACATTATGGTTTAGCTACATCAACTAGGATCTTGATGCAGACACTGAAGGTTTCTCTACTATTGAACCAAGTTCAGTGCAATATATTTCAAAAATAGCAACTGACAAAATTACATTAAATATAATTAAGTTTAACAGACTGATCTCTGAAAAAAGCATGTTTTAAAACTTGTATTTTAATGGAAAAAGTGAAGAATATGGAACATATGCGCACACATGAAACAAATATAAATAAGCTTTATGAAGGAATCTTGATATTTCTAACCATTTTGATGTTCCCTCACTTTTTTCCACTGCCCAGAACATGGAACTACTGTTCTCGTTACATTTTGAAGTGATTAAACAAGAGAAAGGGATGTGTTGTCCTCAACAAAATAATGAAACTGGAGTGTAGACATATGAACAGTCTGTTTAGAACATTATGAAACCTTATGAATCATGCTCAAGACTAGACTTGACACTTTTTCAAAAGTTCTCAACAACTTCGGGTATGGAAACAAGTAAACATTCCAGAACAGGTACAAAGCTATGGGGACAACAATCTTTACAACCGCAAGGGAAAAGGGAATAATAAGAACCCTTGTTCAAACAGCCGAGTTGAAAAACATCTAATCATTCTAAAATTCAATAGAACTCGAATCAGAGGCTTAGGTGGATCCATCAAACTACCAGCGTGACAGTACTAAGTTTGTTTGTGCCAAACAAAAGCCCCACTCCATATCTTTGTTGTGTTTTCTCTCTCACTCTTTCGCTCTAGGTGTGTGTGTGGGCATGTGTGTCCTTTGGTTTGTTTAATTTTTCTTCAGAACTATCTGGCCCATGCACCCTGTAAGATAAGTATTTGTTCATTACCCTGTTGCACCTGTGCAAATAATTCAAAAATAGTACAAATCTATGCAAGATGCAAGTCTTGTCCACATTCAAAGTATATGCAAAATCCATGTACATAAGGTGGATGCCTCTTAAAAATTTGTCACTTCAAAACAATTAAGGAAATGTGCCAAATCACTGGGAAAAGACAAAGAACCATCCATCAAATTCAATAATTTAGGAGCCTTTGTAGCCAGAGACTCACCTGTGGACGAAGCAGATGTTGTAACTTTTGCAGTGCCATTATCGAAACTTATAGGTAGAGGCAATACTATTAGTTCTGCCTTGTTATCATTGCTAGAGACTGCAGCTGTGATTACCGACTTATTTTGTAAATCAGCATGAGATCCAGAATGAGCTTGAGTACTAATTGACTGTAACTGCTTTTCTGAAGGTTGTAAACTTGAATTTGTCGATATAGATGAATCGCCCTGTGGAAACTGCTTGACAGACTCGTTTTTAGCCATATCTCCATTGTATGCTTTCCTCTTTGGCTTAGCTGCAGATTGATTAGAAATTCCTTCATCTGTGGGTTTTGGATGAACAATTTCGTCTCTGTTATGATTTTTTCCAGATATGTAAGCGGTATCTGTGTTGTTATCAGTCACATTAACCAACTGACTTTTATCATGCGAAATCAAATTTGCAGTTGTCCTATGATACTTGAAACCGGCTTCCAAAATGTAGCTTTGTATAGTAGATCTCAGAGGTAACCCTAACCAAGGTGTAATAACAACTCCAAGAAATATAGCTAAAGTTGCTGCGGTTACAGCAAGGATAGGAAGTGAGCACGTCATGAATCCAAAGCTTATCGATCTCTTTCCAGATGCTTGCACCATGGCTTTGCTTCAGAATATAAAGATATTCCTCTTATACAGTTGACGGACTAAATGCCGCATTGACAAAAATAAAAGCCAAACTGGATAATGTTAAAGCTTTCAAA
The DNA here is from genome assembly GCA_001517045.1 of Pseudotsuga menziesii. Classification (NCBI taxonomy): domain Eukaryota; kingdom Viridiplantae; phylum Streptophyta; class Pinopsida; order Pinales; family Pinaceae; genus Pseudotsuga; species Pseudotsuga menziesii. The sequence goes on from LPNX010246176.1 coordinate 47,422, forward strand.
ACAACGAATGCCAGGACTTCATAAAATCAATAGAAATAACGAAGGATTTCCGACATATAGGAGAATCGATGATCAAATCTAATTCTGGGTAGTTCTTTTCAATCTTACTATACAGTAAAATGCATCGTAAGATTCAAACCCTAGGCAACTCAGGAAACAAAGTAAAATCCAGACTTAGAAAGCAAGTAGCGACTTTAAACGCGCTTAAAATCGGCCACGGCGACTTTGAAGCTCGAGGGATTCCAGTCTTTACAGTGGATTTCTTGGGAAAACGAGACCATGTTGTTTAATAACGGTGAACTTGTTTGGTATCATCTCATCTTGAAACATGAAAAGAACTCTGGATTTCAGGTCAAAACATAAAAATATGTTCCAGAAAATGATAATTTCGAAACGAAAACACTTAAAGCGAGCAGTAATAAACCTTTTGCTTTTGGAGAACCATCTACGGTGGATGTCTTCGCAAACTAAGCACAATTTTGTCTTAGATTTAAGCTTCACAACTTCAAGCATTCACGCGTTTGAAGAATGCATTGACTTTCTTGGAGACTACGCAGGTTGGAAGTTGGAACAAGCCATACCGGGAGTGCCAAAACTGAATAAATTTGGCCGTACTACAACAGCGATCCGAAGAAATTTCCCGGAAAAATTGCCGAAGAAATTTCCTGGAGAAGTAGGTGACCACGCGTACGGAAAGTCTACGGTTCGATTTCGAACCTCATCGATGCCACGCAGGGATCAAATTTGAAGGGTAGGGTCCCATTTCACTTTGAAGGGTTGTGAGAAATTGAACCCTTCAATCTTGACATGTAAAAATAAATCATTCTTTTCATTTGAAACTGTAAGTGTACAACAAAATTTTATTATTTACTAAAAACAGTGTATAGAAGAAAATGACAATAAGAAGAAATCCCGAATAATTCAACATTTACATGGAATTAGTGAGGTAACCATGTACTCTCTCGATCCTTGGAGCATGTACTCGGTTGTTAGGTCGCTGATAAAATAAGGCATTGGAATTTGGAAGGACCTTTGAATGGAGGATTGATTAAGCTTGATGGTGGCTCTAATTGTCAAGTGTGATTGGGCCTACCTAAAAGATAAACCTTAGAATGTAATACCTAATGCTTTCACAGAGAAACTTTTTTATTAACCCTAAATTCAGAAGTTATTTTTAGAATTGAATCATGTCCTCCCCACATGCTCAAATCAAAGTGATCAAACAAAGGCCCCAATTTTACGTGGATTATGAATAGTCCCTCCAATGTATATCGAGTTTATACCCCAATTCGAAGTGATCAAACAAAGTCCCCAATTTTAGGTAGATTATGGATAGTCCCTCCAATCTATATCGAGTTTATGATCCCTATCAAAAAGGTTAAGTATTTATTAGTCCACTATAAGGAAGAACTTTAAATTCTCCAACAAATATCACTACAAGTTGGGTGTCTAGTTTTTACCAAAGTCAATAAGGAAGACGAATAATAAACACATGTTTGGGAGGTTTGCGACAATGAGGATGTTGAAATCATGTTCTTTGCTAGATCATTGCACTCCTAGTCCCTCATTCATGAACGTCCGTCGAGGGATTCCCTTGTTTAGATATATTGGTAGACAATTTGTACTTCTTGTTTCCATTATTAGAAGGATGAAACGAAGGGGTCAGAGTCTACAACATTTATAGTGTCGGTTGTTAAATATTTTATCCTTTCAACTATTTGTTTCATCAAGGAAATTGGAACAATTCAAACACTTATATTCAAATATTGTTCTTTCTTTCAACCTAATGTTTACAATTCACGGCAGATAAATAACATTGACAGATTTGGAACTCAGATACAAGGCTCTTTCTTCTTACTCCTCCGCCCAAACGAAGTTGTGGTCCTAGAATATGAAAAGTATAGCTTATTTTGGTTGTGATTTCATTTAAATACTGGGTTTTTTAAGGTTACATCTATTGAGTATTGGAGACTTAGTCTGGCGGAAACACAACCGCATAATACATTACAAATTTCAAACAACATTTTGGATGGAGAAATTTTAAACCCTTATATTTATAGAACCAGAAGGAACTCCAATAGGAAACACATTTAAGTTTTATCCACATATAAAATGTTACACAAGTGTAAAATGCTATACATACCTATAAATTCACGACAGCCAAGTCGACAACTTAGCACTGCATAATCTTCTGGAGGAAATAGAAATTAGGGAGACACTGAAGCATAGAATTGGAGAGTTGAGATTCTGAGTCCCGACCTCCAACTGTCCTATACTCGTAAACCCAAAATAATTTTTTTTCACAGACTTCACCAATCTCTTTAAGTTCAGGGAAGCTCATTAATCCAACCTACCCAATGTTCTACCTTTGCTTCTCTTGCTCTTACCTGTGAAAAGGAACCTTCGAGTTGGCCACCGCAGAAGACAACGAGGAATTAGAGTGTGCAACCATTTCCTTCTACAGAAAGACGATTGGAAGCAATGCCATCTCAATTCCACAATATCCTGACGCTCTTGAGTTGGTTTATCTTGCTCGAGGTAGGAAAATGCATGTTTGTGTATTTCACATGATTACAAAAAAATCATTTTATAATTGCTTCTACGTCATAACATAGATATATCTGTTCAGGTGAGGGAAAATTGGGTATTGTTTTCCTAAGGTTTCCAGATACTTTCAGAGATCATTCTTCGTTATGAGGGCACTCAGGGCGTAGATCAGAGAGCCCATAGGAGGAAGAAGAAGAAGAAGAAGAAGACTAAAGTAAAAAGGTGAGGTGAGTGAGGAGGGGAGACATAATAGCGATATTTGTAGGAGAAACCCACTAGTGCTTTGAATGATGGGAACGAGCTTCTCTAAATCGTAGCCATTGTAGACATAGGAAACCCTCATAAACAGCTCGGGCGCAAGAGTTACCATGTAAGCATCTCGACAAATTATGTAATGATAATATTCAGTTAAGTATATGACAAATTCGTTCGTTTCTTTTAGAGATGACTATATGCATGTTATACAACCATTCTCTATGGCTGGCCCTCCATTCCACTTGCCTTTGTGATCTCTACTGCCTAACCCCCTTCCTTCGATGAGACAGGTAGACTAAGTGGCCTAGGTGGACCGTGGTAGACTGGGAATGATGATTCAAATGATTATGACCCCAGTAAATGAATGGAAATTGGATTAAATCCTAGAATACTGGACTAACTAGTATAGGATATGATTCATGAGCACAAACAAAGGGCGGCATGCTGCTAGCATGCTACCAAAGATCCGTCATCCCAGTCTTGTGGTGGTCATAATAGAAATGTCTAGCACTGGGTGAAACCCTGGTCAGGAAACTTACATACCCATTGGACCAGGTTAGGTTCAAATCTAGAAAAGATTGCTCAATGCATTGTAAATTGCAACTTGTAAGTTGTAACCCAAAAAACAACACAATTAGTTTTTCCTTACATAGCCTTGACAGTGGAGGGTTATCAAATCAATTCACCATCCATAGATATGACTCATATGAGTATTTAATTTCACATCATATACTCAAATACTCAAGTGACTTGTAAGTTGTGATATCAAGTGACTCGGTGAACAATAAGATGACAGATGGAAAATCAAGTTGGCAGGTGGCATCATCTCATACCAAGATTTAATGAAGTTGGTGAATCAGTAATGCATGCTAATGCCATTAAATGCTTTGAAAGTGAACATCGAATCGTGAGTCATAGTCCTGACTCACCGACTTGAACTTGGCACTAGGAAGCCTAGTGGCCCATCGTGGTCCATGTCGATTGGGACTGAGATCCTCATCCATGATCCGACTATTCAAGGGCACTTGGGAAGACTCTGAGTCTTGAATCTCCCATAGTCCATTGAATCCCTGGATAGGAAAATTTTGTAGCTGCCCTTCTATTGCAAATTTACCGAGGCTTACTCAATTTCATTATTGAAGTGCTAGGAATGAAACTAATTTTTTTTTGCATGGTAAATTCCTTGTGGCCTTCTATGACGTTTAAAATGGCCTTTGAAGGGCTCTAAAGGATTCAAATTTGAATCCTTCTACCATCTCGAGACTCTTTGGATTCCCCGACCCCCGACCTTCACACTGTAACTTCCTGCATCCGTGTTTGTTATCTATATTTTTCTTCATGTGTTGTCATTGTTATCTCACCTTTTCCTCGTGTGTTTGTTGCAACGTCTATATGCTGATACTTTGGATCAATAGTTTAATTATTATTTTTATTTTTATGATTGTTAATTTCTTCTCATCAACATTATGACATGTTGAATTTTTGTATCCATGGAAGTGTTCCTTTAGTGATTTTGTGCTTTGGTCACTAAAAAGGGGACAAGTTATATGACCCTTGTATTAATAATTAACCGAAAGAGGTTCATGAGGCCTATAAGAGGTCGAGGAATCAAAATATTTACCTGAAACTCGGAGATGGGGTCGAGCCTCTACCTTTATACTGCATATGGATCTGAGACTGGTTCTGGGTCAGCACCCTAGTTTAATTATAATTGGATCAACTGCTGCGATGTTTAAAGGAATTGAGCCTGGTGAAGCTACGTTGACTGGTGCAGCTAGTTCGATGGTCACAGATCATAATACTTATATTGAAGTTAGAAAAGCACCTCAGTATGGGATTTGCAAAGACTCTTACATTGAAGGACCAACAACTAGCTATGATGCTTCTAGGTATCAATATGGTATTGGTTCTAGTACCTAATTCATAATTGACGTATAAGGAACGTAATTTTCCTTTGGCACGCGTTTAACCGGGTTTGCTTCAATGGTGCAGCAGGGATAAAGATGGTCAAGAGAAAATTCATGCAATTGCTTTGTTGGATCTCTGAAGATTGAGGTGCATGGCACCAGTATTACCAATAGAAGGTAGACAATTTACACATTTTTGACTTTATTGTCAAAATTGCAATTTTCCATGACACAATTAAAAATGACTAACATAAATGACTAATTCATATTCTTCTAGCTAGTCATTTTTTATGTCGTGATTAAATTAGTCGCTTATGTTAGTCATTTTTAACTCTGTCACTTATTATCTAGTCATATTTGTTAACTGGTGACTAAATTAGTCGTTAATTTTAGTCGTTTATAGTTGGGTCAATCAAAATTGCTCATATTTAGTAGTAAATCACTTGAAAAACCTATGGCATTGGTGGGAGCACCGTGTGCAAAGAATTGTTGTTGATGCTCGCAGTATCTAGCCGCATCGATGTAACTATCTTTCCGCGAGTCGCATAGGCTATTGCCGTTTTTATCCTTAATAAAGCCATGTCGTCAAATGTTTAGTTACATTTGCACCTTGCGTTTGAGATTCATACTTGTGTTTTATGAGTTGTTATCATGAAAAAATGGCATACTGTGAAATAATGTAGATTTAATGCTAGCCAAATTATGATTAATCCAGTTTTAGTATTATGCAGCAGAAGGACATCGCTCATTATATTGCAGTAGTGGACTGAGTCTATTTCGTACTGGTAGTTCTGGTAGTCAGGACATGGATGGGTTGCGCATACATGTGTTGGTTTCTTTTATTGCTTGCACATTAACATAGGATATTAGCACATTGCATAGTATTGCATGCTAGTTCAATTCTTCAGCCTGAAGGGCCTATGTCTTAATTTGATTACAGTCATAATACACTTGAGAATGAATAAACTGCTGCACAATGTTCACAAATTCGAATTGCTTAATGTCATAATGTTATACATGGCAGGAATAACTTACAATGTCCAAAAGGCAGAAAAAGAAGGCCCCTATGGTCGACGAACAATCAGCAATAGAGGTTGTCACATAGACAGAATATATATATGAGGACACCCAATGTGTCTCGGGTGTTGAGCCTGAGTATAAATGGGATGAGATATACAGATTGATTTCCGGCAGGGAAGTCCCAGACATGGGTCTCGAAGAGGAGCCCATTTATGCCGACATAGAGAAATCCTCCATCATGAAGGTGGCTACCAGACCAGAGCTGTTCCCATGCTCTGATGTTATGAGATGGATTCTGCCACACACAAACAGCAACACCATGCTTATAGAAAATGTCGAAGGTCAGGGCTATGCTGCATTTAGCCCAGGATATGTGGCGCTGGATTACCACCTGCCAGAGCCTCAAATCTTCATGTCAAATGATTGGTTGGATAACCTCAGGATGGATTTGGTGGAAACCCTGAAGAGAATGCTCTTGCCAGGAAAGCTCTATCGACATAGAGCAACCGATGATTATGATACAGCGAGCTTAAGAGCTCCTTACAGATTTGTAGCTCTGATGCTAAACAAGATATTTGGTAGAGCCAGTGGCAGACTCTTCAAATTTGAATGGGTCCCCGTTATGTTCCATGTGGCGACCCAAGGAACAATCTTCAATTGGGCCAGCCTCGTATGAGGTAGTCTCTCTTCTTGCGTAGCTGCAGCCTTGGGAGGAGGAGAAGCCCGGAAGAAATCTGAATTCTATATGAGTTCCATTTTGATAGACTGCATACTATGCAACCGGCCTTTCCCCGGCCTCAAGTGTGCCTGGGATAGGGAAAGAATGCATCTATATGCAGCTTACAAACCACTGTGGGATCATCAGTACCATAGTTATTACAGAGAAGTATGTGAGCATTTCATTATGCCACTATACAAGCTTATCTTCCGGAAGGAATGTGACTGCATGTCGAAAGATGCTATGCAGGTAATAGAGGATTATGGAGATTATTTCTTGACAGACAATGGTATGTATCTTAGAATGTATGGAGGCTCGAAGACACCTTATCTGCTGCCAACGTATGCAATGGATTAAATAATCTATAAAGAGGCGGTCAGACAAGTGTTCATTGACGGAGTTGGTCATTTCCCGATCCAGCATAAGAAGACTGCATATCCCCCTTTACCTTTCAAGTTAGGTAGCTGCAGATTCGCCAATGTGAAACAAGCTCTGCCGAATTCATAGAAGAACTAGGGAAGTTCCATTTTGGGGAGATTCCTTTCTGGCGCAATGACACTCATGGTAAAGTGGTTGAGCACTGCAAGAAGCATAAAGTGTTCTTTGAATATACCCATCATTATGATAAGGATGAATCTGTTTTTCGGAGAGCTCCAAACATGACGGCACTCAGTAGAAGATTCAAACCAAAGAACCCCACCAGAGGTGGAAAAGGGGCAGAGCAGGCCAAAGCTGAACAAGCCAGAGCTGAAGAAGGAGCCAAAAGGATAAGGGAGGAAGCTTAGAGGCTGGAAAATGAGGTTGCAGAGTGGCTGCGGAAGGGAGAAGAAGAGAAAAGGAAAGCTGCCCAGGAAGCAGTTGAACTAGCGAAAGAAGCAGCTGCCGGCATGGAGAGCTCGGTCCCCTCTGAACTTACACCTCCTTTGCATAATCCATAAAGAGGCGGTTAGACAAGTGTTCATTGACGGATTTGGTCATTTCCTGTTCCAGCATAAGAAGAATGCATATCCCCCTTTACCTTTAAGTTAGGTAGCTGCAGATTCACCAATGTGAAACAAGCTGCCGAATTCATAGAAGAACTAGGGAAGTTCCATTTTGGGGAGATGCCTTTTCGACGCAATGACACTCATGGTAAAGTGGCTGAGCACTGCAAGAAGCATAAAGTGTTCTTTGAATATACCCATCATTATGATAAGGATGAATCTGTTTTTCGGAGAGCTCCAAACATGACGGCACTCAGCAGAAGATTCAAACCAAAGAACCCCACCAAAGGTGGAAAAGGGGCATAGAAGGCCAGAGCTGAAAAAGGAGCCAAAAGGATAAGGGAGGAAGCTCAGAGGCTGGAAAATGAGGCTGCAGAGTGGTTGCGGAAGGGAGAAGAAGAGAAAAGGAAAGCTGCCCAGGAAGCAGCTGAACTAGCGAAAGAAGCAGCCAGCGAAACAAAAGAGGCAACTAGGCAAGCTGCCGAAGAAGCATAAAGAAAACTAAATGAAGAGATCCAAGGGCAGGAGGCTGAAAAGATAAAGTTAACACAACAGTCAGCCTCTGAAACACCAACAGGGCAGAGTCAGGAAGAGGAAAACCCTGAGGTGCAAATCCTTCAAGTACCTACTGCTAGCACTCCTGTAACCCCTATGCTCCAAATAGTGCCTTTTGTCCAGAAGAAGGGGGAAGAAGTCCCTGATTTCAGTACTTTATATTATGATAGGACCACTAAAAGAATAATGAGGAGGATGGAAAAGAAGGTGGAGGCGAAAGATCTATCAGGGGCCCTTTTGACAAGCTCTTGCCTAAGTTTGACCCTGGGGAAGGGATTGCTGTAGAGGATCACCTCCAAATCTTTTACCTAGCATTAGAAGGGCTAAGGGCTGGGGAGTATGAAGATGTGGTTTGTAGACTTTTTCCACACACTCTGAAAGGAGCAGCAGCATCTTGGTACTTTGGTCTACCTGCAAACTCCATTCCAGATTGGGACACCTTTGAAAGGGTTTTCAGAAGTAGATACACAACTCAGAAGACACATGCCTCATTGATGAAAGGGCTTGGTTTGTTAAGAAAAGAGAAGAATGAAAAGGTACATAGTTTCACTCAGAGATTTTCACTATACTTAAAAAATCTTTCTGTTGTAGACAAACCTTCAGATAAAGTCTTAATTGAATATTATACCTCAGCCCTAGGTCCTGAGCTGGCCATGTTTGCCAAGATGAAAGTCAAGCCTACATTGGTGGAAACTTATGAGGAGGCCGAAAGAGTAGAGGCAGAAAGTGAGAGTATAGAGGATTACCCTGATTCATGTGAAAAAAAGACCACTGTAAGAGCAAGCTCACTGCTGTTTAAATCTAGAGAAGATCAACCACATGATTATCATGAGATGATGAAAGTGCTTCAGAAAATGTCCAACCGAATTGTAGATCTGGAAAAGGAGAGGGACATTCAGAAAATCAATAAGCCACACTATCCAAAAAAAGAAGATAACAACCAATGGCAAGTCCCACCTCCTAATTTGGCATCAATAAACATAACAGAAATAGGAGGGGATAAGTTCTGTACCTTTCATCAACAACCTCATTCTGAGAAGAAGTCTCCTCAATGGTTACATTCAATGACATTGGTGATGAATAAGTTGTTGGATCCAGAATTGACTAGGGACAGTGGTGAGGGAGAAAAGGAGAAACAGATCATAAGCAAACCAAAGGATGATACTATGTTCTCATGGAATGGTATTTCACTGTTTAACATTGAAGATGACACTCCTAAATCTGAATGCACACCCATAACTAGAAAGGACAAAGTTTTCACAAGCCAAGACAATACAATGATTTCTAAGGTTAACAGTTGGCAGGAGAATGTTAAGAAGCTGGACGAGGGCAAAGCGCATCAGAACAATACCCTCAACCAGAGGACAGAACCAACCACTGAGACTGTCGATCATGTAGAGGAAAAGATAGGGGTCAGTGGGGAAAACTCCGATGAAACTCAAGAGCTAACAAAGGATATACCTATGCAAAACCAATTAGGAAAAGAAGACCAAGAACCAGGTTGGAAATAAAACCTTGACACCCCTCCTTTTCTCTTGACTCTAGAGATGCTGAATTACAATGTGCATAATTGCTTAGTAGACTCTGGAGCAGCAGTAAATGGGATGCCCCTTGAGATTTGTAAAAGGATTAATGGACAGCTAGAGTCTACACCTCTTGAAGTAACGCAATTAGATCGCACAGGAGTCAAGGTGGTGGGTGAAATGAAGAATGTCCTCATTCGTTTCGCTGCAAACAACAAAATATGTCAATTTATTGACATTATGGTGGCTGATATACCAAGGGGATATGGGCTCATTCTCAACCGAGATTGGACTGCCAGGCTTAAAGGATATTTTGCTTCAGATTGGTCTCATCTGTGGTTGCCTCTCAAGGGTACCCCAAGTCATATAAAAATTCTGAGAGAACCATATATGAAGTATATTGTCACTAAGTTAGGAGAAGGCAATGAGTCTGCTGATTCTATCCTGGGAAACTATCTCACTGAGCTTAAGCTAGAGCATCATACCAGAAAAAGGGCCAGTTCTATGATGGGCGCTCAGCCTGAGCTCCTTCAACTCCCTCAGGCTGAAATAAATGACTGCAGGATCTTAGATATGGGTTCCATTTCAATAACAACACAGTTGGACCATGGTTAGGCAATCCATGTCTAAATCCAGCTCATTTCTCAGTTTTTAATTTTTAAATTTTTTTTCTTTCAGGAATGGGCAAATTTTTTTTTGTTTTCTTTTGTGCATAAATAAATTGCTTTGTTGCTTATGTTGTTTTCTTATTGTAGTGCTTTGATGTTTTCTTTCTTTTGATTACTTGCTTTGATGCTGTTTTCCTTATAGCTTTGCTAGTTTTCCTTTTGATTTTGAATAAAGAGGCAAGCTCTTGGTTGCAATGGAAACATCAGGGTTCTTTATTAACTAAAATCTTGACTGAAATACTGTGCTTAAAAGTATAGAATGTCTTCTAGTAACTGTATTCCTAACTGGCATGCATTTATTGAAGTCTCACTTAACCCCTGTAAATAACTCAGAAGTGGAAAAGATCTGAAGTACTATTTCGAGGCTCTATCTATTTCACATCTTGAATACCCAAGGGAGTGACAGCAAAAGACCCACGGAAAGGAAGCAGGGTGGAACAGTTTATTATATATAAATGATCCCATGCCATAAATTACAAGAAAAGGCTGAAAGATATTAAGAGTCAAAGCTCCTGAAAGAAACAAGACATATCAAGGCAAAGCTCGAAAAAGCATTAATCTCAAAGCATAAAGTACCAAATGGCCACAAGATCCTCTCCGTCCGTGAATTGAAGTATGAAATATATCATTCACACAAAAGGACACTATGGGATAGAGGATCCTGAATTAAAATTCAGTAAGAAAGGCCTACAGGAAGACTCATATAAAAGAACTAAAGTTCTAGAAGGCACAAAAGTGCAAATTGGCATGGGAATGAGGAACAAAAGGATAATGCTGTTATTCTCTGTCACAATCCTGTGGTGTCTAGGCTGTACTTACCAAAGGGCAGGTAAAATAACCTCATCCATTTGGCCTCAAAAGAGTTATTCAGAGCTGAAATACTGCTGATGTTACCTTCTCCCGAAAAGATGGGCTTCTTCTAAGTAATTTAATGCATAAGTTGGCTTGCTTAGGAATACAGACATCTAGAAGATTTCGATTTTATTCAGACAGTCTTAAGCTGGGAGAGAGAGTTAATTCAGAGATCTGGGGTTCACCAGGTAGTCGCCAATTGTTGCACCTGCAACAATTTCCCAAAATTCTAAAAATTTTAGGACCTTCCTTTACTTTGAGTTAGTTGGTTTTTTTTCTCGATTTTGGTCTATGGATTTTTGGAATGTTTTACAGCGCTTTGAATTGCTATCAATCGATTTGTTTTTCTCCTTTAATGCTTGAAAGAATCCCATCCTTGATCGAGCTCATCGTTGTTTTTGCATATCTTTCGAAACCGTTTTGAATCGGGAGTTAAGTTTTTTTGACTTTCCACCGGTGCGGGTGGTTTTTGATCGTCCTGCCGTTGCGGGTGAGTTTCGGTTCTCTGATGTTTCGTATGGTTTTTTATTCATCACCGGAAATGTTGAGTTCTCTCTCGTCCGACGTTGCAGACAGATCTTCACTCCGGGCGTCCGCCATTGCGGATCATGTTTGGTTTTGACTTTGTCTTACCCTCCGATCTGCGCTTTGAATTGTTTTCCGGCTGCGTATCGGAGCCCGTTAACTTCGCGCTCTCTACCATTGCGGATGGAGTTCAACTTATGAATGCCCGTCGTTGCAGAGGAGTCCAAGTTTTCGTTCTCTGACCTCGGTCCTCACTGACGCCCGATCATTGTTGATTCACGCGTTCTATTAGCCGTTGCGGGTGAGTTGGTGTTGGGGACTGTCCGCCGTTGCGGAAGGTCTGGGGTTCTAGCCGCCCGACTCAGATTTGGTTTTGCAGCCGATTTAGAGCTCTCGCACGTGCGGCTCTTTTATATATACGGGGGCAGGGGTTTGGATTTTTTATTGTTGTTTTCGGCCCGAGCTGTCGTTGTCCTCTCCGCACTGTCGACCTTGCGAACCTTGGGGAGCTCCGTGTTTGTACCCGCGCCCAGGTGTCAGTTGGAAGCTCAACCGTTGTCGCCTCATCAGCTACACATCACTGCCAGGTAGGCTCGTTACCGCCCTACCTCGTGCTTTTCAAGGTTTTGATTGGGTGATTTGTGATGCGGTTGGGGTATTACTAGGATTGTGTCCCCGTATCCCTTTTTTGCTCGCACACGGAGTTTTCACCTGCGGCTAGGGTTGCCATAGTCGTTTCTCCTTGCATGTTGCGCCTACATTTTGAGAATTTCCGGTTGGGGATTGCTGTTTGCGGTTAGAGGGGGGGAAGTCGTTTTTTCCTTTATAGAGCCCACGTATTATCTTTTGACCTCGGCCGTTTTGGTTTTTCCCCGCGCGCAGTGGATTAAGGCACGGTGCAGGCAGCCGTTATGCCGCCTGCACCTAGTTTTCCCCTTGTAATAATGAGGTCCAGGAAGAAGTTTCGATGGGGGTTTTTGCTGGTGATTTGTTGATGAGTCCTCGGTTGGTCAGTTCCCCTATTATGTTTGCCCGGTTTCGAGCCCCAACCTCTTGCCCGCAACGTCCCGCGCAATCCAGCGGTTCTTGTTTCTCTGAAACCCTAGGTGGTAAAGGGGGTTGTGCTGTTGTAGTGTTTACGATTTGAAGGTAGCATGGATGTTGGCATTGGTGGGAGCGCCGTGTGCAAAGAATTGTTGTTGATGCCCTCAGTATCTAGCCGCACCGATGTAACTATCTTTCCGCGAGCCGCATCGGCTATTGCCGTTTTTATCCTTAATAAAGCCATGTCGTCAAATGTTTAGCTACATTTGCACCTTGCGTTTGAGATTCATACTTGTGCTTTATGAGTTGTTATCATGAAAAAATGGCATACTGTGAAATAATGTAGATTTAATGCCAGCCAAATTATGATTAATTCAGTTTTAGTATTATGCAGCAGAAGGACATCGCTCACTATATTGCAGTAGTGGACTGAGTCTATTTCGTACTGGTAGTTCTGATAGTCAGGACATGGCTGGGTTGTGCATACATGTGTTGGTTTCTTTTCTTGCTTGCACATTAACATAGGATATTAGCACATTGCACAGTATTGCATGCTAGTTCAATTCTTCAGCCTGAAGGGCCTATTTCTTAATTTCATTACAGTCATAATACACTTGAGAATGAATAAACTGTTGCACAATGTTCGCAAATTCGAATTGCTTAATGTCATAATGTTATACATGGAAGGAAGGACTTACAATGTCCAAAAGGCAGAAAAAGAAGGCCCCTATGGTCGAAGAACAATCAGCAATAGAGGTCGTCACACAAACAGAATATATATATGAGGACACCCAATGTGTCTCGGGTGTTTAGCCTGAGTATAAATGGGATGAGATATACAGATTGATTTCCCGCAGGGAAGTCCCAGACATGGGTCTCGAAGAGGAGCCCATTTATGCCAACATAGAGAAATCCGCCATCATGAAGGTGGCTACCAGACCAGAGCTGTTCCCATGCTCTGATGTTATGAGATGGATTCTGCCACACACAAAGAGCAACACCATGCTTATAGGAAATGTCGAAGGTCAGGGCTATGTTGCATTTAGCCCAGGATATGTGGCGCTGGCTTACCACCTGCCAGAGCCTCAAATCTTCCTGTCAAATGATTGGTTGGATAACCTCAGGATGGATTTGGTGGAAAACCTGAAGAGAATGCTCTTGCCAGGAAAGCTCTATCGACACAGAGCAACCGAGGATTATGATACAGCGAGCTTAAGAGCTCCTTACAGATTTGTAGCTCTGATGCTAAACAGGATCTTTGGTAGAGCCAGTGGCAGACTCTTCAAATTTGAATGGGTCCCCATTATGTTCCATGTGGTGACCCAAGGAACAATCTTCAACTGGGGCCAGCCTCGTATCAAGTAGTCTCTCTTCTTGCGTAGCTGCAGCCTTGGGAGGAGGAGAAGCCCGGAAGAAATCTGAATTCTATATGAGTTCCATTTTGATAGACTGCATACTATGCAACCAACCTTTCCCCGGCCTCAATTGTGCCTGGGATAGGGAAAGAATGCCTGTATATGCGGCTTACAAACCACTATGGGCTCATCAGTACCACAGTTATTACAGAGAAGTATGTGAGCATTTCATTATGCCACTATACAAGCTTATCTTCCGGAAGGAATGTGACTGCATCTCGGAAGATGCTATGCAGGTAATAGAGGAGTATGGAGATTATTTCTTGACAGACAATGGTATGTATCTTAGAATGTATGGAGGCTCGAAGACACCTTATCTGCTTCCAATGTATGCAACGGATTATATAATCCATAAATAGGCGATCAGACAAGTGTTCATTGACGGAGTTGGTCATTTCCTGTTCCAGCATAAGAAGACTGCATATCCCCCTTTACTTTTCAAGTTAAGTAGCTGCAGATTCACCAATGTGAAACAAGCTGCCGAATTCATAGAAGAACTAGGGAAGTTCCATTTTGGGGAGATGCCTTTCCGGCGCAATGAGACTCATGGTAAAGTGGCTGAGCACTGCAAGAAGCATAAAGTGTTCTTTGAATATACCCATCATTATGATAAGGATGAATCTGTTTTTCGGAGAGCTCCAAATATGACGGCACTCAGCAGAAGATTCAAACCAAAGAACCCCACCAAAGGTGGAAAAGGGGCAGAGCAGGCCAAAGCTGAACAAGCCAGAGATGGAGAAGGAGCCAAAAGGATAAGGGAGGAAGCTCAGAGGCTGGAAAATGAGGCTGCAGAGTGTCTGCGGAAGGGAGAAGAAGAGAAAAGGAAAGTTGCCCAGGAAGCAGCTGAACTAGCGAGGAAAGTTGTCTTTGTTTAATGATTTCTGATTTATTTTATGAAATAACCACCATGAGTAATGTATGCTGATCATAAACAATTAGCTATCTGGTTGTGAAATATTTTTCATTGTTCATACGTGTAAAAGTTAAATGTTAGCTATCTGTAATCGCTTTTATTATGTGTGCACATCCACATTACTCATATATATTAATTACAAACTGGCTCCCCGGGGATAGATAGATAGATAGATAGGTAAATAGGTAGTCATTTTATCTCATTCCTTCATGTGTGATTCAGATGCATGGCAAGCCTAGGACGAGAGGTAAGAACCTGCGCATCACATTGTGAATGCTCTTTGCATCCCTTACCATCCTACATGATTAGTTAGATACTTGCATTTCATATTTAAGTTAAAATACAAATTCCGGTGGATCGGGCCGCAACCGGTAAAACCTTTGTTTGTGTTTGACCTACGGTAGCCGGACCGCAAAACTGGACGGATTCCCTATACCAAACAATCAACGGGCTAGTTGGGAACGTTGATTAAGGAGAATCCCTTACTGTTGCCGCCTGCGAATTTTCCAGGCCCCTTTTGTCTTCAGAATTATATTGCACTCTGGCAGATTACAGATTCCGACAATGGAAGTTACATCATAGAGTATGCGTGAACAACTGAGAGGGGAGTTGGGAAAATTCAGAAAGTTTCAGTGCATTGTATTATTCAAAATTTTATCCTGAATTGGGAAAGGTGGCGGTTATTAGGTAGCATAATTAGTCATTATGTCGCACGAGCAGAGAGTTAATCGATGCAATAATGGGCATAAAAAGGGAGGTACGATTGATATTGTTAAATCATATTGATAATTAATCAAGTAGTTAATCAAAGCCATACCTTTGAAAATGCGTGATGGATGTCCTTTGGAGAATAATAGAACGTGTGATTGCGATCGTTGTGAAAGCTATAGTCGTGCGCTGTGCAGTCATTAAATGTGATCATTATTACAGGGTTGTTGTAATAACCTTTTCCGTCGGCAAACGAAAACCATCGTGTTAAAATGGTTGAAAACATGATGAGTACGATATTACGAGTCAAATTGCCGTCATCAGGAATCAGAGCCATATCTGGAGGAGTTGCTATCTTGTGAAAAGCTCTGCCAATAACACATCATGTCAGAAAGGCTTTGCACTTATATTTGACCACGATAGGAAACTTTATTCACACATCATGATAGGAAACTTTTATTCACACATCATGTCAGAAAGGCTCTCAACCCTAGGCTAAGTGTCAGTCCCAGACTGAACAAATTCCTGGTAACTAACTAGGTGCCTCCATTCTCCAAGAGAATATCATTTAGCACTTATATCTGATCATGTAGGAACCAATCCTACAGTCACATCAGAATGGCTCAGCACTCATATTTGACATGGAAGGAACCAATCCTCTCACTATGACAAAATGTCTCAGCCCTTACATCTTATCATGGAAGGAACCAATCCTCTCACCATGTCAGAATGGTTCAAGGACTCATCACTTCCCCTTGGAGGGAACCTCGATCTGGATAACACTAAGCTTCCCCCTAAAGTACTCAAACTTCACTCTGGCCAATGGCTTAGTCAACACATCAGCTATCTGTTCGTCCATCGCAACCTATTGGAGCTTCACTGCTCCTCTCTGCACCATATCCCTGATATAGTAATATTTGATCTCGATACTGAACAAGATGCGACATAATCTACTTCAGCTGTACTCAGTGCCATGCAAGACTATTTCCTGCTAAACCAAGAGATCACTCCTGATCCTATACTAAAGCAACACCCTGAGGTGCTCTTTCTATCGATGGCACTACCTGCCCATTCTGAATTTTTCCAGGTTAATCATCTGATCAGCCTTATACTTGAGCCCATAATCAACTTTACCCTTTAGGTACCTCAGGATATGCTTTGCAGCAATCAAGTGAACATGTCTTGGATCTGTCAAGAACTAGC
Organism: Pseudotsuga menziesii; assembly: GCA_001517045.1. NCBI lineage: Eukaryota > Viridiplantae > Streptophyta > Pinopsida > Pinales > Pinaceae > Pseudotsuga > Pseudotsuga menziesii. Next base: position 64,258 of record LPNX010246176.1, read on the forward strand.
TCAAGGTGTTCACAACAAAGCAAATATCTAGTCTCATATTCATAAGGTACATCAAGGACCCAATCATCTCATGATACATCGTAGCATCAACTGCTTCTGATGAAGAATCACTCCATAACTTCAGTTTTGATGCCATAGGTGTGGTTATGGCCTTGCAGTTCATCATCCTGGACCTCTTCAGGATGTCTACTGCATACTTCCCTTGTCCCAGGGAGATTCTACCACACCTCCATTCCTAGAAAGCAGTGCATCATATCCAAGTCCTTTATCTCGAACTCGACAGCAAGTCTCCTTCTTGCAACTTTAATGAGTTCCTCTTTTTTGTTAGGAACAAGTCATCGACATATAACAGGAGCATCACTAGTCTTCCGCATTCAACCTTGAAGAAAAGGTTGGAATTCGCTTTACTCTTTAGTAAATCCTAGAGCCATCAATAAGCTGTCCAGCCTGTCGTACCATGTTGAACCTCAGGATCTTCTGCAGTCACTCCCTTTGAAGTGGAGCGTCGTTCTCCCTCTGTCTTTTGTACTCTATGTTTGAAACATTTTGCACCGGAGTGACAAGTAGCTTCCTCTGCTACTAATATTCTATGTATCCATCTAGGGTCACTGGATACCAAGATCCTGTATCTTGAAAACATTCTTCTTGCACCCATCTGTGAGCTTATCATCCTCTATAGGCTTTCATCTTCAACCTTGTAGCAAAGGTTAAGATCTTCATCAAGCTCCTCATGTATGTGTTATCCCATGGGTGTTTTTTGAGCTCGTATAAGGCCTTCTTTCATTTGCACACGTGATTTTTTTTGTCATGTCTCTTTGTAGTCTATGCCTTCTTTTCATGAGAAGCCTCGTGCTACGAATCTTTCCTTGTATCCCACGATGTTTCCATCTACTGCATGATGGAACTACAAACTTTCCTTCATGTATTGATACTGCATCCTAGACATCATTCTTCTTGAACTGGTCTTTCCTTTCTTCTTGGTTACTTCGGTTACTTCTTCATGACTAGAAGGTTCAACATCAATGATGTTGCTGCATTCGTTATATTATTCTTCATCTTGAACTGTCGTTACTTGTTCTTCGGAACAAGTCTCATTCTTCTTTGCTTGTAGGCGATTTTACGTGATCTTTCCTACAAGTCAAATGCATTAGTTGTATGGTTAGAAACATTTCATAAGGTATATTCATAATGAAAAATTCTTTTGCATCAAGATATATGATTATGCAACTATTTTATCCAATACAACATTCATCCATATCTCACAGAAACTTTCTAGATGCCTTCAATCTCTACCAGGACAACATTGAGATTGTGCACTAATCCAATATGTCAGAAAAGAGGTTTCATTCTAGATAAGTAGCATTGGAGAGTTGTATAGCACCATGAGCTACTTACCGATTACATGCATATTAGTAGTATACTGTCATTAATGCAAACATTCTATCATGCATAATACATTAACTGAATATAAACAAATGCACAACAAAACAATATCATGAAATGACATTTGAATACTTATCTTTATTTGTTTCATGCATAGACTCCTTCTTGAGCCTTCAACTTCATCATATTCTTCATTCAACATAAATTATCCAAATGCTAAGATGGATAAGACTTTCTTCAAGAGTTGATTCCTTCGTATTCCTCATCGCTTGAGGGATCTTTTTTGGATGGTGAGAGCTTGATCTTCAGTTGCTCCCATATTCTCTTCTCTTATTATGATTCGAGCGTTTTTCTTCTTCCCAGAGTCTGTTGAAATTAATAACGTCCTTCTGGCACACATTCCTCGAATGAATGAATCCCATGATCCTGGGAGGCCATTCAAGGTGGTTATCACAACTTCTGCATTCTCCACTTCTTCTTCTACCGCTTCTTCTTGGATTTGAGAGACTCGTGTAAAGTATGACTGTATGGTCTCTGCATTCTGGATCTTCACATTCTTCAACTAGTTTCTTAAGTTCATCTTTCAATTTATTTTCTTTCCTTCAAATAGCTTGGTCAAGGAATGAAACATCTCTTTCGATGTCTTTAGGGAAGACACTTGTGGTATAAGGTGATCCGTGATTGAATCAACAATGATCTTCTTGGCCTTGACCAAGATCGTCTGGTGTAAGGATTTTATCCTTATGTCCCTCTAGAACTGGAACCTCTCTACTTATGTAGGTGTCCAATTCATTTTCTTCAGAGAGATCATATACTTCTATGCTTGGAAGTTGTCAACTTCACCAAGCTTATCATCAAGCTGACGTGATAGATCACTTTGAAATGAGAACCTCAAATGAAAATACCAAAAGATTAGATCTTACCGATTTGAGGTGTCCATCCTAGTTCTGTGGAAATTGAACCCAGGTGTTAGAACAATTACACTCACAAAAATTGTCAATTACACATGCAAATTACACACAAAGGAGATTGAATATGGAGCAGAACACTAATCTGTATTGAATAAGTGTACAATATCCAACTCCGTGAAGTCATAGGCTGCCACAATAAATAATTACATGAGATATTCGAATGCATTGGGATGCCATTCGAATTGGTCAGAAGCAGGCTTACTAAATCTAAGCAAATCCCCCATAGGTGCATAAAACAGCTTCCAAATCTGTCTAGGAGCTCACGAATTGGAAAAATCAATTAGGAAAGATAATAGGTGATGGAAGGAGAACTCATACATGCTTTTATTAGGAGAAAAGAGTGGAGGATGATGAGGACAAAAAACAAGTTAACTTCACCTATTCAAACTTTCCCAATTGCCTTAAAACTCAACAAAAGCAGGCAATAAAGCAGAAAAAGCAGACATGCGCTAGGAAGGCTAGGAATAAAGTAGAATTGATTCCAAGTGGTTTCCCAAGTGCTCCTTGACTTAGTTTTAGCAAGTTTGACCACTTTGGACATGTGGAGGACAACTTACATAAGGTGGAATATGGAAACTAGGCAAATAAGACAAAAATGGATGAATTAATGTCTAAGGTAGCTAACTATGGGTTGATTATTCTAACACCCCCCACTTAAGCCTGACTTATGAGTAAAATATCAGAAAATTATAGGGCCTAGCAACAAGGCTTAGTCACCCTTTACATATTGCATGTCCATTTAACCAAGGAAAGAGGCAAAAAACCAGTGGGAAAAATCCTCCCTTAAACATGGACAATAAAACAAAATTTGAAAATATTGTCATCAATCATGCTTCACAGCATGATCAGCAATCCCCAGTAGTGATTTGAGTTTGCGGAATGTTTTCTCACAAAAAACTTTGGTGAAGATATCTGCTACTTGTTCTGAAGATGAACAAAAGAGTAGGTGAATGGTGCCATCATGCACAAGCTGTCTGATGTAGTGCATATGGATCTCAATGTGTTTGGTTCTCTGTCTCTAAAATGGATCATTGTAGATTTGAATGGTACTCTGATTATCACAATAGATAGTAGTTGACTATTCTGATTCGAAGCCACACTCACCAAGTAACCCCTGCAACGATAAACATTGAGTTGCTGCATTTACAACTCCTCTATACTCTGCTTTTATAGATGAGAGTGCAATGGCTCTCTGTTTCTTGCTTGAGCAGCTAATTGGTCCTTCAACAAGCATGAACACATATCCTGATGTTGACTTTCGATCTGTGTTGTCACCTGCCTAATCACTGTCAGTAAACCCAATCAAATCAAGATCAGATTTAGCGTTGTAGAAGATCCCATGAGTCCTTGTTCCTTGAACAAAGTTAAGGATCATTTTGGCTACTCTCCAATGAATCTCATGAGGCTGATCCATGTATCTTGAAGCCACACTTACTACATAAGAAATATTATTTCGAGTATGTGTAAGATACAGTAAACACCCAATCAGTTGCTTATACAGTGTATTATTTACCATAGGTGAAGAATCTGCTTCTTCAAGCTTAACTCCTGAAAGGAAGGGAGTTTTCCTTGGTTTGCAATATTTCATGTTGAACTTGTTCAGCAAATCCAAAGCATACCTGGACTAATGTACTTTTATTCCATGTTTGGTTTGAGCAATCTCGAGACCCAAGAATTGGCTCAATAACCCCAAATCAGTCATAGAAAATGCATGGTTCATTGCATCCTTCAAGGAGGCAATTTCATCCTTTAAGCTTCATGTAATCAGAAGGTCATATACATACAAGACAATAATCATCAAAGAACCATGAATCGGTTTCAAATAAACATTAGGATCTGACTTGCATCGAACAAAATTCAATGATAGCAGAAAGCCATCAATCTTGGCATACCAAGCCCTGGGGGCTTGCTTAAGCCCATACAATGATTTCTTTAGCCTGCACACAAGAGATGGATTAGTAGCAAATCCTTGAGGCTGTTGTATGTAAATATCTTCAGTAAGATCTCCATTCATAAAAGCACACTTCACATCCATGTGATGTACCTCCCACTGTTTCGAAGCTGCAATGGCTAATGCTAGCCTGATGGAGTCCATCTTTGCCACTGGTGCAAAGGTCTCATTGTAGTCTATGCCATGTACCTGTGAGTAGCCATTGGCTACCAATCTTGCCTTATATTTCAAAGGTGAACCATCAGTAGCAAACTTGGTTTTGTAAACCCACTTACATTGAACTAGCTTCCTCCCTGGGGGAAGATCAACCTGCTCCTAAGTGCTGTTCTTATGGAGTGAGATGAACTCTTCTTTAATGGTTGTTTGCCATCTTGGATCATGTACTGCATCTTCATATGTTTGTGGGTTTGATTCAACCATCAGATAACATTTCTCTACAAACAAAGCGTCTTTCATACACATAGCACTCTCAAACTGAGATCTAGTCCTCCTAGGATCACTAGGATTTTTAGCTAGTTCTCCAGCTGCATGAATGGTCTTTGCTACCCATTTTGGTCTTGTGTGACTGTTAGGATATCCAATTAAATCATCATTATCAGACATATCAGAATCAGCAAACTCAACTATCTCTTCATTTACATTCAATGGTTCTGGTGGTGAAGAGGATTCTCCAACTTCCATTGCTGCTAAAGGCTCTTCTTGGAACTGAACACTCCTTTCAATGAAGGCCTTGTTTGTGTTCAAATTGATCAGCTTGTACTCTTTTGAATCTTTAGAGTATCCAACAAATATACTCTCTTGGATTTGGGGCTGCAAAGCCTTTCGCTTTCCTGTTGGAATTCTAGCCCAAGCCCTTGAGCCAAAAATCCTGAAATGGGTCACATCTGGCTTGTGCCCACTCCATGCTTCGAAAGGAGTCATACCATCAAGATAATTATGAGGCACCCTATTCTGGATATAGGTTGCATAGTTTATAGCTTCGGCCCAAAACTTTGGTGGAAAATTCTTAGCCTCCATCATGCAGGTTGCCATCTTTTTCAGTGATCTGTTCTTCCTCTCAGCAACACCATTTTGTTGTGGTGTGTAAGGGATAGAATGCTACATCTGAATACCTGGATTTGCACAATATTGAATGAACTCAGACTTGACATACTCACCACCATTGTCAGATATGAGGACCTTGAGTTTTCTCCCAGACTGATTTTCAACCAAAGCCTTGAAGACTTTGAAGAGGCCAAAAAATTCAGACTTGTGTTTCAGGAAGTAAACCCAGTAGTATCTAGAAAACTCATCTATGAATGTCAATGCATATTTGGCCTGACTCATTGACATATGAGGAAATGGGCCAGCAACATCACCGTGGATCAACTCAAGAGGTGCAGAGGTTATCTCATGACTAGCTTTCTCAAATTTATGCTCTGAGTGTTTTCCTAAGATGCAACCTTGACAGACTCCTTTGGAAAACTTAATCTTTGGTAACCCTATGACCATTTTCTTTTTCACTAAGATCAGAAAGATACTTATAGTTAAGATGGCCAAATATTTCATGCCAAAGCTTGCTTTCCTCATTATCATGAATTAGAAGAGCATAGGGGTTTGAGTAGGGTAGGAAGTGTGAGAACATGTATACCTTTGAAGTGTGATTTGCAACTCCTTTTGCAATGACTTTACCACTTGAGATCTCTGTGGTCTCAACTTCATCAAGGGAGAATATGACCTTCTTTGGAGACCTTGTGTGGGTCATTTGATACACTGATAAGAGGTTAGAGGCAAGACCTAGAACATATAATACATTGCTGAACTTACCATGGTCAAGATCAATCCTCCCTTTTCCCAAACTTTCAATGAGAGATTCATTTCCCAGTAATATTGGTGGACCTTTCGACATGTCAAGTGAGGTGAATGCCTCCTTGGTCGAAACCATATGTCTTGAAGCTCCAGAATCAATGTTGTAACTAGGTGAGCTTGATGTGCTAGCAACCAATGCATGAACTCTCTCTGTCTTACTGAATTTGATCCTCCTTCCCTCTTCTTTGAGCTATCAGGAAGGGAGATGCCATTCTTCTCCAGGAGTTGGGTCAGCATGTCAATTTGCTTCTTCATGCAAGAGCTTTCAGGATGATTTCCCTTACTGCAGTATGCGCACTTGCTCATTTCTCATTTGTTCTTCTTCTTCTGGAAGTTCTTCTTGGAACCTTGGGGCTTCTCTAGAGACTTGTTCTTGTCTCTCTTTTGCTCAGGTGGCTTCTTAGCTTTCTTCTTTCCTTTTGAATCCACCCTCGAATATCCAGCAACTAGAGCTTGGTCTTTGGAAGGTTTGATGGTGCCCATCATCACCAATTTATCTTGTTCTTGTGTGAGAGATTCCATGAAATCTCCAAGGCTAGGCATTTTCCAGGCTCAAGCTGTCAACTTGGTGGCATGGAAAGTCGAAACAAACACTGAATAGTCAGGGCCAAGCTTTGAGAGTATGGCCAAAACCAGCTGCTCCTCCCCCTTTTCGATTCCACACTATTTTAGCTGCAAAACAAGGGCTTTGAACTTGGAAAGTAGAGTTGCAGGGATTTGAAGCTGTTGGGACTCAATGGTATCAATTCATTTTCAATTTGATGTCCCCTCATCTCATCTGTCTTACCAAAAAGCTCAACAAGCTTCTCCCATACTTCATTTGGTGATGTTAATCCATCAAGATGGAAAAGGAGGTGTCTGTATATGCTCAGACACAGGAGACCATAGGCCTCATCCCTCCTGTTGTGCCGTTTAATTTTCTGTGCAGCTGCATTGGGCTCTGCTTCTGTTGCCATAGTCACTCTATAGAGGCATTTCACTCTCAATAGTATCTCCATCTCTGCTTTCCATTCAAAGAAATTAAATGGATTCAAGATGATCTTCTGAGATTGATCCATAGCTCAGAAATTGCCCCTTCAGTCAACAGAATGCTCCCAGTCAATGATGTTAAACCTGCAATAACAAATTTGAAGGAGAGAAATCGATCTACAAAGGCTCTGATACCATGTGGAAATTAAACCCAGGTGTTAGAACAATTACACTCACAAAAATTGCCAATTACACATGTTTGTACCAGAAATTGTTTCCAAGGCCAAAGAAACAAGCCAACACAATCTCAAATAAAACTCAATAAAGTCAAGTAAGTTTAGGTTTTCTGGAATGTTTTATTGGTTGTAAACTTTGGGGAAGGACAGGGAATACACTCATGAGCAAAGTAATATTTGAATCATAAACAAAAGAAGACAAAGATGCATAATATATTCAACAAGATCCATCAGAACACAGTATTGAAGTTCATTCATAAAAGACAAGCATCACCAGCATATACACATAAACCAGTAATGAATATATCATTTAAGCAACTAAACAAGCTGAACAATGAAGCCAACACAGGAACTGAAGGGTAGTAAGTGTCATATATCTCATAATTTCATCATCAAATGCATACAAGAGTTTTGATACTTAACTCATGAACAAGTCTGAAGACAAAAACAGTCTGAAGACCTCCTGAAGCTATCCCAAAAATCGAACCCTCTCAATGAATTTCTAACCTCTCTAAATATTGTTCTTTAAAAAATCAGTTAGGGATCTAACCCTAACTGCGTCAACTAATTCGATGGGATAAAGTGAAATTTACAATATTACAAAATATGCTATTTTCTAAAAATAGTAAACAATGAACTAACATGTTCCTCAAAAAGAAATAACAAAAAACTAAATCAATAGATAACTCATAGGTCCTTAGCTGCCTCAGCTAACAAAGCTATGCCATCCAGTGCCTGAGCTTTCTTCCTAGCTCGCTTCTGTTCCTCTTCCAGGTCAGCTATCCTTTTGGTGAGCTCTTCATTTTCTTGCTGTAAGTCTTTGACTGTCTTTTTCAACTCTGTGCATTGCAAGTCAGTGGTTCTTTTTCTCTTTAAAGTCTCTTTAGATACTGCTGTCAACTCCTGAAAATGGTCATTGACATCCTGTAGATCTTCTCTAAGCCTTCTGTTAGCCATCATCAGCCCATCATTGACCTCTTGCATATAATTCATCTACTGCTTGTACTGCTTAACAATTTTTTGCAAGTTTTCTTTATCTGAATCAACTGATTTCCCTGTCATGATCTCTGTTTCATAACTAGGCATCCAAGGTATATCAAACTTCTTTAAAATGTCTGTGTATTCATTTAACAGGTCTTTGGGAATTGCTTCTTCGGGTATGACTTCATCCTTCAAATACTTACCTTCAATATTAGGAAGCTCAGCTTCTTTTGCTTGCTGTTGCTCTAAAAGTTCCTTCTTTATTTCAAAGAACATGGTAGACAGTTTAGGCTCAGGCTGGACTAACTCCTTTACTGATTTTGATAATCTTTTTACTTTTGCAGGGTGAGAAGAGGAACCTTTGGCAACTGCTTATCCCTTGCTTTTAATGTTCACTGTGTCAAATTCTGGTTCTTCACCTGAAGAATTATCATCCAGGATAGTAACTTGCTTGGTATTCAAATTAGGGTTAAGAAGCTTCTTGAAATTTAACCTTAATTTATTCTTAGGCCTAGTCTTAGGCCTCCACCCTGGTGTTGATTCCCCTAACATTTTCAGACTTCTTTCCTGATGTTTGATAGCAGCAAACTCCATCACTTCGAGCTTTTTCTTCTTCCTGTTAAGTTTGACTGTTTTGATTTTTGAAGTGGAGAATTCTCTGAATGATTCAGCCTTGACTTCAGTTTTAGCAATGGGCTGCTCCTCTTCTAATAAATATCCCTCATCATTTGACAAAATGGTAATGGGACTTCTCTGCTGCATCTGAAACTCATCTTTAGTTACAGCAAAACTCTTCTATAACAGCAGCTTTAACTTCATTGGAAACTTCTGTTGGTACCATGTGTTGCACCAGCTTCTTTTTGTCTTTTACAAATAGTGAGTATTGACCTTTAGTACCAGATGAAAACACTTTGGGTTCACTGTCATCCTCCACATGCTCTGATGCTTTCTCAACTTTGACATCTTCCTTGTCTTCAAGTTTAGCTTTCTGACCTAATTTTCTCATCAGTACCTTCCCTTTGTCTGCTTGCTTTTTAGGCTGCTGAAACTCTTGTTTGATTTGAAATCCAAACCAAAAGATGAAAAAATCCCAGGTCTTTCCTTCATGCTGCAAAACAGTGCTAATAATCAACTTAATTAACCCATGGTGAAAAATTGATTGTGAAGAATGGTCTATATGCCCCTTGACTCTGTTGGACATCTTTTGCAGGCTTTTGTACAGGAAAAAGGGAAGACTCATCTTGGACACCCCCACCATATGCTGTAAGAATCTGAAGTGGTATTTATAAACAAAAGCATATATGCCCTCACATGTTATATAGCTCTGTAAAATTCTGATAGGTTCAACCCACTCCCTTCTGAAGTTCTGGATTAATATGCCATTGTTCCAATCTGGGGTAACATTTGGTAATAAAAATCTCTGAGCATTAAAGGTGAAGGGTAGTTTCTTAAACCACATTTCCCCTTCATTCTTAACTCCTATAGCCTCTGCAACCAGCTCTACTGTCAATCTGAACTTCAAAGTATCAAACACCACCATGTCATCATTGTAACCTTGTGCAAACCTACAGGAAACTTTAGCATTGTAACCATCTATTTTCTTGAAGAAGCCTAGCCAGCCAGCCTGTTGGAAAAGTTCAACACACCCAGGGAGTTTTTCAATCCAATATATATCAGTAGGTTCAGCGCTGTTCACCTTACCACTCTTCCCCATTTGTCTTCAAAAGATGGAAACTGTATGGCTTCTAGGGTTCAATTGATAACCGGACAGGTGATGCTTATTTTTCAAATCTCTCAGGTTTCAAAAACAGCTCTCCTTAATCTTCTCTGACTGCTCCTTTGGTTTTCTTAATACAGGATGGGTTTTATCACAGGTATAAGAGACTGAGATCACTTGAAGTATTCCAGACTCTTCACTATAACTGATGACTGTCATTCAATTTAATTGTTCTAATGGCTGTCCATTCCCAGCATGTATTCTTACCCCTGTGTATTAATACCAAAATTAATCTTCAAACCCTTTTGGTATCACCTATCAACATTTTCTGCACAGTAAGACTTTGCAAATATGATATCAATTACTAGCTTCTCAGGTTAACTGGAGACTGCTTGTCTGTTGGATGAGAAAAACAAAACAACCTGCAACTTATTCACCTTATGCTTGCTGTAGCCTTAGTATCAAAAATGAAACTAGGTCTCCCTGTAATCTAAGCCATTCAACGCATTTGTTTCACTGTGTATAAGTATCATCTCTTTTTGTGAAGTTTAAGAAGTATAACATACACAGTTTTCAACCCAGCCTCCTTCAAACCCCAACAAATGAATAGTTCAATATAGAGCTATTTTTCAGTCCTCCACTCAGCAGAGCATCTCAGAATGTCTTAGGCAGTTATTTCTTTGGCCGAAATTTCATTTAAAATCACAATTTAACATTTCCCTCGATCAATTTTGATAGAACGAACCCCACCGAAAAAGCCCCAAATTTTCAGTTATATTGGCTTATCGTGGAATACCTTTTAATTGATCGACTGTAGATACTTTGAACCACTCTTCATGCTGTTTGAGTACCAACCTGAAATATACAGGTGTCTTTCAGGGTCCAATTTAACTCCAGGTGTCAAGATGAAGAAGCCCTAGTTTTCTGTGCGACTATGAAAACCTCCACTAAGCTTTGCAATTGCAATCTTCATGTTTTTAGGCAGGCGCCGTCATTCCATTAACTCCTCAGCTTTGAGAAAGAGATAAGAAGTAACTCTCCTCAGATTAAACTTGATTTAACCGACCATCTGTCGTGATAAGCTGCTTTGTAATTCATGATGACCAGGCTCTTCTTCACGTTATGAAACCATATTCTCATGATGATTTCTGAGACAACACGTAGCAAACTTTCCAAAACATATGATTAGTCACTCATCATTTGAAAACATGCCAAATTTTGCTAAAAAATCGGAGGAATTGAGAGTCGTGATATTCTTGTAGCGCTCCTTCATTATTTTTTTCCACTTGCGCTACAAGAATATCACTAACGCTATTTTATCGTTGTTTAACAACTTTTTGTCATTTTGCATGAAGTTTGAAAGCTGTTTGAGTAATGACTAAGCTCAGAGTATGATTTGTGAGTCCATTATTTGATATAATGATTTTAAAAAACCCCTTCAAAATGACAAGGATGAAAAAATAAAGCAAAAATATAAAGGCCAAGTTCAAAATTTCACCTAACAACAACAAATTCTCTTAAAAGAAGCAAATAATCAAACTACAGAAAATGAGTAACTTGAAATAAAAATGGAAATCAAACAAAATTTGAAGAAACAAATCACTGACTTAACATCTGGCTCTAGCTGCGGGATGAAGACCTCTCTGTGAGGCTTCAAGAATCTGTAGACCAGTGCCTTCTGTCTGCTATCTTATCTACCTGTTTGCAAAACTTTCATTGGGCTATGGAGTCTTATTGTGCTTCACTCACACTGGTATGTACAATGAAAAGTGAAAATGCTCTTATAAATTGTAAAAATGCTTGAGGAATCGCCCATTAACAGGGCTGGACAACTCCTCACCTTCCAAGGACTGCAAGATAAAAGTATTGTTCTCTAAAACCTTTGACACTAGAAAATGGCCAAACCAGAGGTTGTCAAACTTACCATGTTTACCCTTTTGCTCCTTCCTTGCATCCCACCTTAGAACCATATCACTGACTGAGAAAGTATTTTCTTTGTTGTTCCTATCAAACCTGCTTTTTATCTTAGATCTGTACACCTGTGCCTTTTCATCTACATTTTCCTTGCTTTGCTGCCTTTTCATCTACATTTTCCTTGCTTTGCTACAATTCTATCATTTCAAAAATTCTTCTTTGCATATCATTTGGCTTTTCCTGTGAATTCTATAGGAATTTCATCACTGGAATCGCCAATTGAATAGGGAAAACTGCCTCTGTACCATAGACTAACTGAAAGGGAGATGTTCCAATGGCCTGTTTCACTGTGATCCTATCTGCCCATAATGCATATTTCAGCATTGAATCCCATGATATTTTTTTATGCTTGAGCAGCTTCTCAATACTCTGAATGATGTTCTTGTTAGAATATTCAGCCAAACCATTTCCCTGGGGATAGTAGGGAGTTGAGTTTTCAGCAAAATACCATTCTTTTCACAGAATGATACCATTGCCTTATACTTGAAGGCCTTAGCATTGTCTGTCACTAATTTCTGAGGACAGTCAAACCTACTCAGGATATTGTCTTCAATGAAATCCATGATGACTTTGTCCATAGCATTCCTAGTGGGGATGGCCTCCACCCATTTAGTGAAAAAATCTGTTGCAGTAAGAATCCAGTGGTGCTGTCCTGAAGATGCTGGATTTATTGCTCCAATAAAATCTAGACCCCATTGCTGAAAAGTGGCATTGACTGCAATAGGCTTCAAGGGAAAAGACAACAATTTATTTTTTCCAGCAAACTTCTGACAAGGGACATAGGCTCTCACCTGCTGACAAACATCTGCAAACAAGGAAGGCCAATAGTATCCAGCTCTTAAAATTCTGTAGGCTGTTGTCTTCCAGTATTTGTGCCCCCCATAAGCACCCTCATGAGATTCAAAAATCACTCCTTCGATCTTTGATTTGTCCAAACATCTGAGGAGAATACCGCCTAGGTCTTTCCAAAACAGCTGTTCTTCCACTAAACAGTACTTCGTAGCTTTCAACTTTAAAGATCTAGCAGCCTTGCTACCCATATGCTCAGGACATTGCAAAAATAACAGAAAATGAACAATGTCTGCATACCATTCTGATGATGAATAGTAGTCCATGATTTTCTCTTTTTCCAGTATTGCTTCATCTTCTTCAGGAACTGATTCTTCAGCCATGACATGCAATCCCAATGCCTGACAGTTTGATTCAGCCAGAAGCTTGGCTAAAACTTGTCCCTTGATAAGCTTGGTAGGTTTGATCTCAACATCATACTCCATAATCTTTGCAATCCACCTGCCTCTTTTCCCTTCACTATCACGTTGTGTTAACAGATCTTTTACAGCAGAATTTGTGACAAATGAAATAACCTTTGAATGCAGAACATAAATTCTGAAAAATTTCAAAGCCTTTACCAGTGCATAAGCCTGCTTTTCCAATATACTGTACTTGAGCTCAGAATCTCTCAGAGTTTTACTGAAGAAGGCAATAGGCTGTTCCAATCCTTCTTTATTTTTTTGAAGTAAGACTGCTGCAATTGTGTCTTCTGATGCAAATGAAAAAGTGAGAAATTGTTTGGCAAAATCAGGAGTTACCAATACCGGTGCTTCAGTAAGAGCTACTTTGACTTTCTCAAATGCATCCTTTGCCTCAGAATTCCACCTGACTTCTTGATCCTTCTTCAGCATGGTTGTGATCTGTTTAATGGTCTCATCAAAATTGGGAATGAACCACCGCAGAAAATTGATTTTTCCAATGAATGATTGAACATCCTTTTTACTCCTAGGTAAACTAATCTTCAGTATAGCTTTCACTCTTTCAGGATCTATTCTGATGCCATCAGCAGACACTAAGTGACCAAGTAGTTTACCTTCTTGCACAACAAAATGTGACTTCTTTGGATTTAGAGACGGGCCAAATTTTCTAGCATTTTAGGAAGGTCTACCTCAAATGTTTCAAATGCTCATCATCTGACTGTGAAAAAACAGTAATATCATCCAAATAGATGACCACAAACTTATCTTTTTCTCCCACAAATGCAATGTCCATTGCTCTCTGAAAGGTTGCTCCGACATTCATCAGGCCAAAAGGCATCTTGTCATACATGAATGTCCCCCAGGGAGTTGTAAAAGCTGTCTTCTCCTTATCATCAGGGTGCATAGCAATCTGATTGTACCCTGAGAAACCATCCACCATAGAGATCCTTTGTGCTCCAACAACTTGCTGCAATACCTGTTCAATCTTAGGAAGATGATAGTTGTCTTTTAATGAAGATCTGTTCAGGTTTCTGAAATCAACACATAATCTGATATCTCCATTCTTTTTTCTGACATGGACCAAATTTTCCACCCAAGAAGAATACCCGAGAGGAACTATGATCTTAGCATCCAACAGCTTTTTTATTTCTTTTTCAATCACAGGAAACAAAGCTGGGTTAATCCTCCTTAGTTTCTGTCGGAAATGTTTAACATTTGGTTTTAAGGGAACTTTATGTTGTATGATTCCTGTATCATATGTTCTTAGTTCCTCATAAGACCATGCAAAAACATGTACATACTCTTTTAACAGCTTGATATACCTGTTTCTTTGTTCAGCTATAAGTGATTTATTCCCAGGGTAATGGCTTGGTTGAATCTTCTAATAAGAATATGATTCAGAGCATTAAGAAGCTGCTCAAGCATAACAAAAGATCATGGAATTCAATACTGAAGTATGCATTATGGGCTGATAGAATCACAGTCAAACAAGCAATTGGGACTTCTCCATTTCAGCTAGTTTATGGTACAGAAGCAGTTTTCCCCGTCCAATTAGGGATACCAGTGATGAAGTTTCTCCAGAATTCTCAGGAGGAACTAGATGATATGCAGAGAAGAATTTTTGAAATGATAGAACTGCAGCAGAGCAGGGAGAAGGTGGATGAAAAAGCACAGTTGTACAGATCCAAAATCAAAAGCAGATTTGACAGAAACAGCAAAGAAAATACTTTCTTAGTTGCTGATATGGTTCTAAGGTTGGATGCAAGAAAGGAGCAAAATGGTAAGCATGGTAAGTTTGAAAATCTTTGGTTTGGCCCTTTCTTGGTGTCAAAATTTTTGGAAAATAATATTTTTATCCTTCAGTCATTGGAAGGTGAGGAGTTGTCTAGTCCTGTAAATGAGCGATTACTCAAACATTTTTATAGTCTATAAGGGGATTTTCACTTTTCATTGTACATACCGGTGTGAATGAAGCATAATAAGATTCCATATCCCAATGGAAGTTTTGCAGACAGGTAGATAAGATAGCAGACAGAAGGCACTGGTCTACAGGTTCTTGAAGCCTCGCAGGGAGGTCTTCATCCCGCAGCTGGAGCCAGATGTTAAGTCAGTGATTTGTTTCTTCAAATTTTGTTTGATTTGCATTTTATTTCAAGTTACTCATTTGCTTTAGTTTGATTATTTTCTTTTTTTAGGAGAATTTTTTGTTGTTAGGTGAAATTTTAAGCTTGGCCTTTATATTTTAGCTTTATTTTTTCATTCTTTACATTGTTGAGGGGTTTTAAAAATGGTCATCATGTTTAGTAATGGACTCACAAGTCATCTTATGAGTATAGTCATCATTCAAATACATGCCAAAGCATAATCCATCACTTAACTAGTATTCAAAATGGCAAAAAGTTGCAAAATAGTGCCAAACCAGCGTTAAAAGATATTCTTGTAGCGCATGAGCCCGAAATTAACGAAGGAGCGCTACAAGAATATCGCGACTCCATTTTCTCCGATTTTTTAGTCAGATTTTCGCATCATTTTGGATATGGAGTGACTGATTACGTGATTTAGGGTGTTTGCTACGTGTGGACTCAGGAATTGTCATGAGAACGGATGGTTTCAAGTCGTGAGGCAAATCGTGGTCATCATTACTCTGAATGCAGTTCAGCTTGACAGGTAGCAGCGTAGAGTTGGTTTAATCTGAAGTGAGTTGTTACTTGCATGCATATTCGATGATAGAGGACTTAGTGGAGCAACAACAGCTACTAAAAAGCCGGACATTACCGTTGGAAAACAAAGGTGAGGTTTTTATGGTCTCACATGAAATTAGGGCTTCCTAATTTCACAACCTGCAATCAAATTGAGCGTGGAAAGACACCTGTATCCCTCAGGTCGGTACTCAAACAGCATGAGAAGTGGTGTGAAACAGTTGCAGTAGAGCATTTTAAAGGTATTCCACGATAGGCCAATATAACAAATAATTTGGGGCTTTTTCGCTGGGATCTATTCTATCAAAACTGATCAAGGGAAATGCTAAATTGTGTTTTTAAATGAAATTTCGAACAAAGAAATAGTTGTGTAAGACGCTATGAGATGCCAGGATGAATGAAGGTTGAAAAATAGTAATTTAATGAAGTATGACCCTGTTAAAGCTCAAAGTGCAGTGATGTGATGAACTATACATTCAACATTGCTTTCAATATCTTAAATTGATTTTCTGTTTGCAAGCAATACAAAAAAGGAGTCAAGTATCTGAAGTTGCAGGGAGACCTAATTCTGTTAGGTGATGAAGCTTACTGTTTTTGGAAGCAAATTGAAGCAGCGAGGAGCTTACTGTTTTTGGAAGCAAATTGAAGCAGCGAGGAGCTAAAGGCTTGAGATTGGATGAAGACCTACTATCATTTTGATACTAAAATTACTGAGAGTTGAAAGTCACTAAGTTTAAGATGGTTTATGCTTCATATATTTTCTCATCAAACATATAAATAGTCTTCATTTAAGTCTTAAAAGTTGGCAGCTGAGGTCCTTCATCTAAAAAGATTTTTGTGCAGAGATGGTTCATAAATGATTCTGGCAGATTATGGGTACTGATACACAAGTTTATTATGCATGCTAGAGATAGTCATCTGTTTGAATAAATAAATTGATTGGTAACTAGGTTTCATAATCAGTTACAGTGAAGAAGCTAGAGTACTCTAAAAATGACTTAGATCACTTATACCTGTGATAAAATCTGACCTGTATTAGTAAACTAAAAGAGTCATCCAGTGAAGATTGAGGAAGGAAAGAAGAAACAACATCTGTCAGGTCATCAATTGAACCCTATAAGTCATACATTTTCCATCAATTGAAGACAAATGGGTAAGAGTGGTAAGGTGAATAGAGCTGAACCTACTGATATAGGTTGGATGGAGAAACTTCCAGGGTGTGTTGAACTTTTCCAGCAGGCTGGCTGGCTAGACTTCTTCAAGAGACTGAGATGGTTACAATTCTGAAGTTTCCTGTAGGTTTGCACAATGTTATAAAGAAGATATGGTGGTGTTTGATACTTTGAAGTTCAGACTGACAGTAGATTTGGTTGCAGAGGCTATAGGTGTTAAGAATGAAGGGGAAATGTAGTTTAAGAAACTTCCCTTCAACTTTGATGCTCAGAGGTATTTATTACCAAATGTCACTCCTGATTGGAACAAGGGCATCTTAATCCAGAACTTCAGAAGGGAATGGGTCGAACCTATCAGAGTCTTACAGAGCTATATACCATGTGTGGGTAGATATGCTTTTGTTTATAAATATCACTTGAGATTTTTACAGCATATGGTGGGGGTATCCAAGATGAGTCTTCCCTTCTTCCTGTATAAAAGCCTACAAAAGATGTCCAACAGAGTTAAGGGGCATATAGACCATTCTTCACAATCAATCTTTCACCATGGATTAATTAAGTTGATCATTAGCACTGTCCTGCAAGCTGAAGGAAAGACTTGGGATTTATTCTTATTCTGGTCAGGATTTCAAATGAAACAAGAAGATCAAGAAATCAAAAAGCAGGCAGATAAATGGAAGGTCCTTGTAAGGAAGTTAGATTAGATGATAAAAACTGAAGACAAAGAGGAGGTGAAGCCTGAAGGAGACTCCGAACCTATGAAGACTGAACCTCAAATGTCTTCAGCTTGTATTACAGGAAAGTATTCATTGTTTTCAGAAGAGAAATTGCAGCCTAGGCAGCAGTTGATACCAGCAGAATTTTCCAAGGAAGTTAAAGCTGCAGTTACAGAAGAGGTTGCTGTACCTAAGGAGGAGTTTCAGACCCAGCAGAGAAGCCCCATCACCATTCTCTCAGATGATGAGGGATATTTATTAGAAGAAGATCAGACTATTACTAAAACTGAAGATAGGGCTGAAACCTGCAGATCATTCTCCACTTCATAAATCAAAACAGTCAAACCTAATAAGAAGAAGAAAAGGTTTGAAGTGATAGCCCCATATTGGAGGCCTAAAACTAGGCCAACAAATAAGCTAAGGTGGAGTATGAAGAAGCTGCTCAATCTTAAATTGAATACCAAGCAAATGACTGTCATGGATGACATTTATTCAGGTGAAGAACCAGAATTTGGCACAATTAAAGTTAAAAGCAAGGGAAAAATAGATGCCAAAGCTTCCTCTTCTCATCCTGCAAAAGTAAAAGGATCATCACAGTCAGTAAAGGAGTTAAGGAAGCCCGAGTCTGAATTGTTTGCTATATTTCTTGAAATAAGAAATGAACTTTTAAAGCAACAGCAGAAAGAAAAAGCTGAAATACCTCCTATTGAAGATCAAGAATGGGAAGATGAAGATGAACTTATACTTAGGCAAGCAGGTATTTTAAAAGACCCTAATATTCCTGCTGTTTCCACAGATCTGTTAAATAAGGATGCAGACATTTTTAAGAGGTTTGACATACCTGAGATGCCCAGTTATGAACAAGAAATCATGACAGGAAGGTCAGTTGATTCAGATAAAGAAAACTTGCAGAAAATCATTAAGCAGTACAAACAACAGATGAACTATATGCAAGAGTTCAATGAGGAGATGATGATGGCTAATAGAAGGCTTAAAGAAGATCTTCAGGATGTCAATGACCATTATCAGGAGCTGACAACAGTATCTAAAGAGGTTCTAAAGAGAAAAAGAACCACTGACTTGCAATGAACAGAGTTGAAAAAGACAGTCAAGAACTTGCAGCAGGAAAATGAGGAGCTCACCAAAAGGATAGTTGACATGGAGTAGGAGCAAAGGCGAGCTAAGAAGAAATCTCAAGCATTAGATGGCATTGCTTTGCTTGCTGAGGCAGCAAAAGATCTACAAGTCAATTGTTCATTTCAGTTATTTGTTATCTTTTTGAGAAACATATTAGTTAATGTTTACTATTTTTAGAAAAATCATGTTTTGTAATATTGTACTTTTTACTTTATCTCATCGAGTTGATGAAATGCAGTTAGGGTTAGATCCCTAACTAATTTTGTGAAGAATAGTATTTAGAGAGGTTAGAAAGTCATTGAGAGGGTTCTGATTTTGGGATAGCTTCAGGAGGTCTTCAGACTTATTCATGAGTTAAGTATCAAAACTCTTGTATGCATTTGATGATGAAATTATGAGATATATGACACTTTTAACCCTTCAGTTTCTGTGTTGGCTTCATTATTCAGCTTGTTTAGTTGCTTAAATGATATATTCATTACTGGTTTATGTTTATATGCTGGTGATGCTTTTCTTTTATGAGTGAACTTCAACATTGTGTTTTGTTGGATCTTGTTTTATATATTATGCATCTTTGTCTTCTTTTGTTTATGACTTAGTTATTATTTTGCTCATGAGTGTATTCCATGCTTGTTCCCAAAGTTTATAACCAAGAAAACACATCAGAAACCCTAAAACTATTTCACTTTATTAAGTTTTGTTTGAGATTGTGTTGGCTTGTTTCTTTAGCCTTGGAAACAATTTCTGGCACAAACATCTTTGGCGTCGTTGCCGGGGACGAAGTTGAAGACATATCTTCCCTGGGATACTTATCAGTTTTACTGGTTTTAAGAGGTGGACTTAAACCAGCATTTTATAAGGCTATTTTCACCAAAATTTGACACAGTGGCTTCTAGAGGAGTGGGAACCAGGAACAGACCTACTTCACCATTACATTCAGGGGTTTCAGACCCTGAACAAATATTGAAAACAACAAGGAAAGTTAGGAGGTCTCAATCTTTACCAGCCCTGTGTAACCCTGATCAGTTGGATAGCTTATCACATTCAGTTTTGTTAGGAAAAGAGGAGGAACACTCACCTTGGTTAAAACCAACTATTCCTGACAGTGGTTTCCAAATCTTTACCAATCCTTCATCATTCATAAAAGCCAAAACTGCAACTCTTGGTAAAATACCTCTTTTTCAACTGAAATTAGGTAAAAGTTCTTTGCAATCAATTTCTAGTCAAACTTCTTCATTTTCAAAATCAGTGAGTCCAAAGATGGCAGCGCAAAACCCTCCCATAGACGTGATGGAGCGGATGGTTGCAGCTAGGTATGCACCATTAGTATTACCTCAGCTTTTACATGCATTTCCTGGAGGTGATTACCAGAAGTATATGCTTAGGTTTAGTGGAAAGGGGGAAATCACTGCGGAGGAACATTGGGAAGCTTTCCTAAGTTATGCTGACAATCAAAACATTGAGGTCAAAGATGTATGGAAGAGATTGTTCATTCAGAGATTGGATGGAGATGTGAGGAAGTGGTTCAGAGAATTACCTGCTAACTCCATCACTATAATTGAAGAGCTCCGTGATCTCTTCATGAGGCAATGGGGAGATACAAAATACCACACCTACTATATAACTGAGTTTGGAGCTCTCAGAAGGAAAAAAGAGGAGACTGTTGCAGATTTTTTCAAAAGGTTTAACAAAATGTATAGTAGGATTCTAGCAGAAATTAAGCCTACTGAAACATCAGCTAAACTTACCTATGCAAATGCCTTTGATCACGAATTTTCTTTATTACTTAGAGAAATGAGACCTACCACCTTGCTGAACATGCAAGATGCAGCAGTGGAGGTAGAGTCCAATTTATTAGCTTCAAACAAACTTAAGAAAGAAACAACTCAGCAGCAATATGATAAAAAAGGAAAGAAGGAAGCAACTTCAGGAAGTTCTGCTCCTCATACTGCTGAAGCCAATATTGATGAAATGGCTAAGCTGGTGAAGATTCTCACTGCAAAATTGAATAAATTAGGGCTTGAAAAGAATTCTGGCATAACATTTGGTAATAAAAATCTCTGAGCATCAAAGGTGAAGGGTAGTTTCTTAAACCACATTTCCCCTTCATTCTTAACTCCTATAGCCTCTGCAACCAGCTCTACTGTCAATCTGAACTTCAAAGTATCAAACACCACCATGTCATCCTTGTAACCTTGTGCAAACCTACAGGAAACTTCAGCATTGTAACCATCTATTTTCTTGAAGAAGTCTAGCCAGCCAGCCTGTTGGAAAAGTTCAACACACCCAGAGAGTTTTTCAATCCAACCTATATCAATAGGTTCAGCTCTGTTCACCTTACCACTCTTCCCCATTTGTCTTCAAAAGATGGAAACTGTATGGCTTCTAGGGTTCAATTGATAACCTGACAGGTGATGCTTCTTTTTCAAATCTCTCAGGTTTCAAAAACAGCTCTCCTTAATCTTCTCTGACTGCTCCTTTTGTTTTCTTAATACAGGCTGGGTTTTATCACATGTATAAGAGACTTAGATCACTTGAAGTATTCCAGACTCTTCACTGCAACTGATGACTGTCATTCAATTTAATTGTTCTAATGGCTATCCATTCCCAGCATGTATTCTTACCCCTATGTATTAATACTAAAATTAATCTTCAAACCCTTTTGGTGTCACCTATCAACATTTTCTGCATAGTAAGACTTTGCAAATATGATATCAATTACTAGCTTCTCAGGTTAACTGGAGACTGCTTGTCTGTTGGATGAGAAAAACAGAACAATCTGCAACTTATTCACCTTATGCTTCCTGTAGCCTTAGTATCAAAAATGAAACTAGGTCTCCCTGTAATCTAAGTCATTCAACGCATTTGTTTCACTGTGTATAAGTATCAGCTCTTTTTGTGAAGTTTAAGAACTATAACATACACAGTTTTCAACCCAGCCTCTTTCAAACCTCAACAAATGAATAGTTCAATATAGAGCTATTTTTCAGTCCTCCACTCAGCAGAGCATCTCAGAATGTCTTAGGCAGTTATTTCTTTGGCTGAAATTTCATTTAAAAGCACAATTTAACATTTTCCTTGATCAATTTTGATAGAACGAACTCCACCGAAAAAGCCCCAAATTTTCAGTTATATAGTAGGTGTGGTCTTTTGTATCTCCCCATTGCTGAACCTACTGATATAGGTTGGATGGAGAAACTTCCAGGGTGTGTTGAACTTTTCCAGCAGGCAGGCTGGCTGGACTTATTCAAGAGAATAGATGGTTACAATTCTGAAGTTTCCTGTAGGTTTGCACAATGTTATAAAGATGATATGGTGGTGTTTAATACTTTGAAGTTCAGACTGACAGTAGATTTGGCTACAGGAAGCATAAGGTGAATAGATTGCAGATTGTTCTGTTTTTCTCATCCAACAGACAAGCAGTCTTCAGTTATTCTGAGTAGCTAGTAGTTGAGATCATATTTGCAAAGTCTTACTGTGCAGAAATTGTTCATAGGTGATACCAAAAGGCTTTGAGGATTAATTTTGGTATTAATACATAGGGGTAAGAATACATGCTGGAGATGGACATCCATTAGAACAATTAAATTGAATGATAGTTAAGCTTCATCATCAGTTGCAGTGAAGAGTCTGGAATACTTCAAATGACCTAAGTCTCTTATGCCTGTGATAAAACCTAGCCTGTATTAAGAAAACAAAAGGAGTAGTCAAAGAAGATTAAGGAGAGGCTTCTATTCAAAAGCTACAATTTGAAGCTCAGGAGAAGGATAAACTCATCTTAGAAATACAGAACTTGGAAGCGAAATTGCAATCAGAGAGACAAAACATCCAATCAGAGCTTCAGTATGAATGCTCAACTCCTGAACACAGAAATAATGGGAAAACTCTTGCTAATTTATCAGATGAGCTTTTCAAGTTTCATTACGAGAATCATAATCTCAGGGTACAGGTTATGACAGGGGTCCAGCAGTTGCAAAAAGCCAATGAAGAAATCCAGAACTTGCACCAGGCTCTTTTAATATCACAAACAGAAAATGACACCATGGTTTTTTAGTATCAACAAAGTCTGAAGATGTATGAAGCTGCTGAAAATAGAACAAAGGACTTGCAAATAAAAATGGCCCATTTTAATGATGAAAACAAAAGAATTAAAGATGAAATCATAGGTGGAGTTCTTTGCATGAATATTAAAGAGGAAAGAACACAGAACTTGGGGAGAAAGAAAAATGCTTTTCAAATAGGATATTTGGCACAGAATTCAGAGGACAACTTCTTTACAAGATGGACCCATAACAAAATATAACGAGGAACAGAATGCTAGCATTAAACTTCAAGATGAGTCTATGTAGATGTTGAAGTTCGATGCTGTTCTTAAAAACTACCAACAGTCAATGACTCAATTGCAAGAACACCAAAAAATGTTGTCAATTGAACTCCAAGCTAGGAATGAGAGGCTGAAGGATGCTGATAAACGAATAAATCTTTTAGAGGAAGAGATTAGTCATTTACAAGAAGATAATGACAATATTAAGGAGAAATCAGCATCCACAGTTGATTCTATTAAGAATTTAGGAAACAAAGTCTCAGCACTTATGAATGAAAAAAGGAGGCAGTAGAAACAGAATTCTGCTCTATTTTTCCTGTTTTGAGTTATTGAAGTCAAATGCAGACCACGAGCTGATGGAGAGGAATTTTTGAAAACCAAAGGAGGTTTTTGTTCATAAGATACCCATCTACAAAAACCTCCCTCAGTTTTGCAACAGTGGTCAAGGTGTCACGAATTGAGAGATATGGAAGCTTCTTTGACACCTATTTTCCCAGAAATTCGCCATATTTGCCAAGAATCCGATTTGCTATTTTTAGTCAATTAGTTGAATTAGTTAGTTAATGTAACTACTGGGTAGTTTCAATTTCGACCTAATGAAGGGAGATAGAACTACTTCTTTGTAATGATAAAAGAGGGATAGAGGTACTGAAGAAGGTTCGATTTTTGGGATAGCTTTCAGGAGGTCTTCAAGACTTGTTCATGAGTTAAGTATCAAAACTCTTGTATGCATTTGATGATAAAACTATGAGATATATGACACTTTTACCCTTCAGTTTCTGTGTTGGCTTTATTGTTCAGCTTATTTAGTTGCTTAAATGATATATTCATTACTGGTTTATGTATTGCCTGTAATACAAGCTGAAGACATTTGAGGTTTAGTCTTCATAGGTTTTGAGTCTCCTTCAGGCTTCACCTCCTCTTTGTCTTCAGTTTTTATCATCTAATCTAACTTCCAGGACCTTCCCTTTATCTGCTTCCTTACAAGAATATCTATTAACTCTGTTTTGGCGCTATTTTGCAACTTTTTGCCATTTTGAATACTAGTTAAGTGATGAATTATGCTTTGGCATGTATTTGAATGATGACTATACTCATAAGATGACTTGTGAGTCCATTACTAAACATGATGACCATTTTTAAAACCCCTCAGTAATGTAAAGAATGAAAAAATAAAGCAAAAATATAAAGACCAAGCTCAAAATTTCACCTATCAACCAAAAATTCTCTTAAAACAAGCAAATAATCAAACTAAAGCAAATGAGTAACTTGAAATAAAATGCAAATGAAACAAAATTTGAAGAAACAAATCACTGACTTAACATCTGGCTCCAGCTGCGGGATGAAGACCTCCCTGCGAGGCTTCAAGAACCTGTCGACCAGTGCCTTCTGTCTGCTATCTTATCTACCTGTCTTCAAAACTTCCATTGGGCTATGGAGTCTTATTGTGCTTCACTCACACCGGTATGTATAATGAAAAGTGAAAATGCTCTTATAAACTGTAGAAATGCTTGAGGAATCGCCCATTCACAGGGTTGGACAACTCCTCACCTTCCAAGGACTGCAAGATAAAAGTATTGTTCTCTAAAATCTTTGACACTAGAAAAGGACCAAACCAGAGATTGTCAAACTTACCATGTTTACCCTTTTGCTCCTTCCTTGCATCCCACCTTAGAACCATATCACTGACTGAGAAAGTATTTTCTTTGTTGTTTCTATCAAACCTGCTTTTTATCTTAGATATGTACACCTGTGCCTTTTCATCTACATTTTCCCTGCTTTGCTGCAATTCTATCATTTCAAAAATTCTTCTTTGCATATCATTTGGCTCTTCCTGTGAATTCTGGAGGAATTTCATCACTGGAATCCCCAATTGAACAGGGAAAACTGACTCTGTACCATAGACTAACTGAAAGGGAGATGTTCCAATGGCCTGTTTCACTGTGATCCTATCTGCCCACAATGCATATTTCAGCATTGAATCCCATGATCTTTTGTTATGCTTGAGCAGCTTCTTAATACTCTGATAGAGGACTTAGTGGAGCAACAACAGCTGCTAAAAAGCTGGACATTACCGTTGGAAAACAAAGGTGAGGTTTTTATGGTCTCGCATGAAATTAGGGCTTCCTAATTTCACAACCTGCAATCAAATTGAGCGTGGAAAGACACCTGTATCCCTCAGGTCGGTACTCAAACAACATGAGAAGTGGTGTGAAGCAGTTGCAGTAGAGCATTTTAAAGGTATTCCACGATAGGCCAATATAACAGATAATTTGGGGCTTTTTCGCTGGGATCTATTCTATCAAAACTGATCAAGGGAAATGCTAAATTGTGTTTTTAAATGAAATTTTGGCCAAAGAAATAGTTGTGTAAGACGCTCTGAGATGCCAGGATGAATGAAGGTTGAAAAATAGTAATTTAATGAAGTATGACCCTGTTAAAGCTCAAAGTGCAGTGATGTGATGAACTATACATTCAACATTGCTTTCAATATCTTAAATTGATTTTCTATTTGCAAGCAATACAAAAAAGGACTCAAGTATCTGAAGTTGCAGGGACACCTAATTCTGTTAGGTGATGAAGCTTACTGTTTTTGGAAGCAAATTGAAGCAGCGAGGAGCTAAAGGCTTGAGATTGGATGAATACCTACTATCATTTTGATACTAAAATTGCTGAGAGTTGAAAGTCACTAAGTTTAAGATGGTTTATGCTTCATATATTTTCTCATCCAACATATAAATAGTCTTCATTTAAGTCTTAAAAGTTGGCAGCAGAGGTCCTTCATCTAAAAAGATTTTTGTGCAGAGATGGTTCATAAATGATTCTGGCAGATTATGGGTACTGATACACAGGTTTATTATGCATGCTGGAGATAGTCATATGTTTGAATAATAAATTGATTGGTAACTAGGTTTCATAATCAGTTACAGTGAAGAAGCTAGAGTACTCTAAAAATGACTTAGATCACTTATACCTGTGATAAAATCTGACCTGTATTAGTAAACTAAAGGAGTCATCCAGTGAAGATTGAGGAAGGAAAGAAGAAACAACATCTGTCAGGTCATCAATTGAACCCTATAAGTCATACATTTTCCAGCAATTGAAGACAAATGGGTAAGAGAGGCAAGGTGAATAGAGCTGAACCTACTGATATAGGTTGGATGGAGAAACTTCCACGGTGTGTTGAACTTTTCCAGCAGGCTGGCTGGCTGGACTTCTTCAAGAGAATAGATGGTTACAATTCTGAAGTTTCCTGTAGGTTTGCACAATGTTATAAAGATGATATGGTGGTGTTTGATACTTTGAAGTTCAGAATGACAGTGGATTTGGTTGCAGAGGCTATAGGTGTTAAGAATGAAGGGGAAATGTGGTTTAAGAAACTGCCCTTCACCTTTGATGCTCAGAGGTATTTATTACCAAATGTCACTCCTGATTGGAACAAGGGCATCTTAATCCAGAACTTCAGAAGGGAATGGGTCGAACCTATCAGAGTCTTACAGAGCTATATAACATGTGAGGGTAGATATGCTTTTGTTTATAAATATCACTTCATATTTTTACAGCATATGGTGGTGGTATCCAAGATGGGTCTTTCCTTCTTCCTGTACAAAAGCCTACAAAAGATGTCCAACAAAGTCAAGGGGCATATAGACCATTCTTCACAATCAATATTTCACCATGGATTAATTAAGTTGATCATTAGCACTGTCCTGCAAGCTGAAGGAAAGACTTGGGATTTTTTCTTATTCTGGTCAGGATTTCAAATGAAACAAGAAGATCAACAAATCAAGAAGCAGGCAGATAAAGGGAAGGTCCTTGTAAGGAAGTTAGATCAGATGATAAAAACCGAAGACAAAGAGGAGGTGAAGCCTGAAGGAGACTCAGAACCTATGAAGATTGAACCTCAAATGTCTTCAGCTTACCCCTCTGTATTAATACCAAAATTAATCTTCAAACCCTTTTGGTATCACCTATCAACATTTTCTGCACAGTAAGACTTTGCAAATATGCTATCAATTACTAGCTTCTCAGGTTAACTGGAGACTGCTTGTCTGTTGGATGAGAAAAATAGAACAATCTGCAACTTATTCGCCTTATGATTCCTGTAGCCTTAGTATAAAAAATGAAACTAGGTCTCCCTGTAATCTAAGCCATTCAACGCATTTGTTTCACTGTGTATAAGTATCAGCTCTTTTTGTGAAGTTTAAGAACTATAACATACACAGTTTTCAACCCGGCCTCTTTCAAACCTCAACAAATGAATAGTTCAATATAGACCCATTTTTCAGTCCTCCACTTAGTAGAGCATCTTAGAATGTCGTAGGTAGTTATTTCTTTGGCCAAAATTTCATTTAAAAGCACAATTTAACATTTCCCTCGATCAATTTTGATAGAACGAACCCCACCGAAAAAGCCCCAAATTTTCAGTTATATTGGCTTATCGTGGAATACCTTTTAATTGATCCACTGTAGATACTTTGAACCACTCTTCATGCTGTTTGAGTACCGACCTGAAAGATACATGTGTCTTTCAGGGTCCAATTTAACTCTAGGTGTCAAGATGAAGAAGCCCTAGTTTTCTGTGCGACTATGAAAACCTCCACTAAGCTTTGCAACTGCAATCTTCGTGTTTTTAGGTAGGCACCATCATTCCATTAACTCCTCAGCTTTGAGAAAGAGATAAGAAGTAACTCTCCTCAGATTAAACTTGATTTTACCGACCATCTGTCGTAATAAGCTGCTTTGTAATTCATGATGACCAGGCTCTTCTTCACGTTATGAAACCACCTATTCTCATGATGATTCCTAAGACAGCACGTAGCAAACTCTCCAAAACATATGATTAGTCACTCATCATTCGAAAAAATACCAAATTTTGCTAAAAAATCCGAGGAATTGAGAGTCGCGATATTCTTGTAGCGCTCCTTCATTATTTTTTTCCACTTGCGCTACAAGAATATCATTAACACTATTTTATCGCTGTTTAACAACTTTTTGTCATTTTGCATGAAGTTTGAAAGCTGTTTGAGTAATGACTAAGTTCAGAGTATGATTTGTGAGTCGATTATTTGATATAATGACTTTAAAAAACCCCTTCAAAATGACAAGAATGAAAAAATAAAGCAAAAATATAAAGGCCAAGTTCAAAATTTCACCTAACAACCAAAAATTCTCGTAAAAGAAGCAAATAATCAAACTAAAAAAAATGAGTAACTTGAAATAAAAATGGAAATCAAATAAAATTTGATGAAACAAATCATTGACTTAACAACACACAAAGGAAACTAAATATGGAGTAGAACACTAATCTCTATTGAATAAGTGTACAATAGCCAACCCTGTGAAGTCATAGCCTTCCACAATAAATAATTACATGAGAGATTCGAATGCATTGGGATGCCATTCGAATTGGTCAAAAGCAGGCTACTAAATCTAAGTAAATCCCCCATACGTGCATAAAGAAGCTTTCAAATCTGTCTAGGAGCACATGAATTGGCAAAATCAATTAGGCAAGTTAATAGGTGATGGAAGGACAACTCATACATGCTTTTATTAGGAGAAAAGAGTGGAGGATGATGAGGACAAAAAACAAGTTAACTTCACCTAGTCAAACTTTTTCAATTACCTTAAAACTTAGCAAAAACAGGCAATAAAGCAGAAAAAGCAGACATGCGCTAGGAAGGCCAGGAATAAAGCAGAATTGATTCCAAGTGGTTTCCCAAGCGCTCCACGACTTAGTGTTAGCAAGTTTGAACACTTTGGACATGTGGAGGACAACTTGCATAAGGTGGAATATAGAAACTAGGAAAATAAGACAAAAATGGATTAATTAATGTCTAAGGTAGCTAAGTATGGGTTGATTATTCTAACAGGTTCCGGAGGCTGATCTAGGGTTTGTCAAAGAAACCCTAATTTTCAAAACTTGGAATATTTCAGATCTCATTTGCTAGAAAGATAGACCTCTTCAAGGTGAGTTGTCCAATGTACTCCTTTTCTGAAAAGAGTGGAGAGAAGCTCCTGGAACAGGAAGCCCTAGTTTTCCAATTTCTTCTGCAGCAATTCCTGATACTGTTTTTGTGGTATCTCTGCAATTACTGCTCCTATGTGTCTAAAACCTTGCGCTAAGGTATCCTTGCATTTCCATGTTCCAACACCATAGGTTTCATCAGAATTGGTTTCATCAATTGGGACTTACGAGCTTTTTTCCAAGGTGACCTATTTTAGGATTGTTTAGCATAGAGAAATTGTACATACGACCATGTGTCATTGTTTCATCTTCTAGGTCTGAAACTTGGAAAACATAAAGTACATTCTGTGTCATTTTTGGAACATCTTCATAAGTTTCATTTGGACCTTCTTAGCTCGTGATATAACAATTTTCCCCAGGTGTCCTATTTGGGCATGAATCTTGGGAGAGGCTAGAACCCTAACTTGGAGGAATCATATCTCCTAGAATATAACGAATCCGAGGCTTAAACTTGGACACAGTGTATATCAGGATTTTATCTTCGACCTATGAAATTTTCGGCCCCTGAGACTTCTGAAATTCAGATATATAGCAAATGTACCAAAACATATCAGTTTTAGTATTTAGGGTTTTTCTAGACTTGGGTCAAACTAGGGTTTGACTTTCCCAAAGTTTCACCCAACCAAAAATATCGACCCAGGTATCTAAAATTTGATTTTGATGAGGATAGAAATCCTATGTTGGGCTCACTCAAAAATTCCTCTTCTGTAAGAAGTCCTAATTTCCTGCACCAAAAACTGAAAATGTCCGGAATCGAATTCCGCTTCGACAGAAAGATGCGCCCTTCAATGGAGAGTAAGCCTAGCATACTTTTACTGATTGATTGTGGAGAGAGACCCAAAGAGTAAGAATCCCTAGATTCTGCAGCTGCACAATGTCTTCTTCTCGGGTTAGTTTTGATACCATGTTAGATTTTTATCATTCAAGCTAGAATTATATTATTATCTTTAACTGAGAGAATAACAAGCACAACAATCAAACACAAGAGACAATAGACACAAAGATTTTCCTCAGGGAAACCATCATGGGGACTTCACTTAGTGAACGTCTCACATAGCACGTGCAATCGTGGGATATAAAAGAATACCCTTAATTTTGAGAGATATTGACCCAAACTCTTTTTGTTGAAACCCCTTCCCAATACTTAAAACCTCCTCCCCACCCCTTTTTATACCTCAATCCTTATAAACCACCCTTCCCACCCCCACCTTAAACCCCTCATCCCCCCAATACCTGCAATATATTGGTTCGTTTTTTTGATAATTTTAAAACCCACAATATGAACTAACGTGATAGGATATTGGCCAACAAGTGAAGCCCCCGTGGAAACCATAAAGTAGAAAACCCTGCAACTTCCTCAGAGATAGAATCAACACCAAAAGTAAAACCCAAAAACATAAATATGATCTCCCGACAGCAATAGTCTCTCTCTCTGATCCCAACTTCTTCGCTCACTCATGCGCCCCAGTGAGTGAGTGTGTGTGTATTATAAATAGAGAGTCTCACTCTCTATTTATTTTATTTCGTTCACTTAACCTTTAACTTTGTTATGTAGGCTTGAGTAATCCTAACTCATATATGTAGGCTCAAGTAACCACAACTGGGGTACTAATGACCCAACTTACATTAACTCACCTAGGGTCGACTTCTCTAGGAGAGTCTAATAACCTTAGTGCTCCACAACTGTGGGGAATTTAACCCTTGATCAATAGTATGGTTAACCACAATGACTTTACATGACCTTTTTACATTATTGAATCTCTTGATAGGAACATCGGGGCATGACATGACTCAAATACATTACAGACACTTCCCGGAATAAACATCGGGGTACAATACATAAGATATACAAGTGAATACATTCTGAAGTTACAAATACATCAACACATCAAGCATCCTCTCGTTGGAACAAATATGCGTGTCTTCTTTCTTAATTTTGCACAAGATTATTTCGGGTGGGATCTGTCATTTGCAATGAAGTTCTATTGTGAATACTTTTCCAGGGCCTCCATGCATGGATCTTTGCACTTCCCAGAAGCATAATCAGAAAACAAAACATCACATGAATAATAAAAAGCAAAAATATGAAGATATGCAACTGATTTATGGCCTTTGTGGACAATAAATGTTTCTTTCCCTCGCCACACTAGTATCTTTCATAACCCCCTGATGATAGTAGTCTTATACTATGAGATCCAAGAGATGAAATTTCCCTTTAGAATGGATCACGACCTCAAGACGTTTTTGACACATGTAGCAGATCTGAATGCAGGAAATTTGGCTTTTCCATAATTTTACAACCAATAATAGAGCCAAGAAACATGCAGCACGAAAAAGAGAGAACCACTAGGAATTTATCATTTGGACCTTTAACTTGATTTGAAATTGTTTGCAGGTACTTGGATCACGCGCTTTGAGTGTTAAGTACTTGGAGATTTGTCCGAAAGCAAATTTGCCAGAAATATTGAAATGATAACACATCTCAAGCCCCCTGACTAATAGACTAGTGGTGGTTTCTCAGAAACCTTTTGTGACAATAATTGATACTTTTTCACTATGACTGCATGTTATGCTTCGAGATCCTTTTCTTTCAAGACATGTAAGAGTAGCCAAAACCTTGAGACTTTTGTGCATTGAATGAAACAAATAGCAATCCTTAGCAATTAGAAGAAATTTAAATGAAACAATGAATATAAAGTTTCAACATTACCTTCTCTTGAAGATTTCTACACATCTGTTCTTTAAACGTTTTCTTTGTTTTTTTTCAAATATTGCAGTCTCTCCTTCTCTGATGTTGTTGCTGCTCTTTGACCCTAATGTCAAGTTGATCTACTAGTTCTTTTTGTGTCTGTAATTGTTGCTCTTTCACTTTGGACTCAAGTTGTGCTTCAATATACTTTA
Organism: Pseudotsuga menziesii; assembly: GCA_001517045.1. Lineage (NCBI taxonomy): Eukaryota > Viridiplantae > Streptophyta > Pinopsida > Pinales > Pinaceae > Pseudotsuga > Pseudotsuga menziesii. The sequence goes on from LPNX010246176.1 coordinate 96,515, forward strand.
CATGCATGACCAACAATAATAGAAAAAGTCTTTACTTTAGTGCACTGAACTAAAAAATTATCAAGCCTTAGCAGTTACAAGGATAGTTAAATAAAAAAAGAAAATACGCATTACCTTCCCTTGAAGATTTCAACACATCTGTTCTTTCCATTTGATTTTTCCCCATATTTCATGCTCTCCTTCTCCCATTATTGTTGCTGCTTTTTTAGCTTGGTTTCAAGTTGTCCTAGTTGTTTTACCTACAGAACATCAAACTGTTTAATTCACTCTAGTTATGTACCTCAAGTTGTTTAATGCACCATCGTTATGTACAACCAATGTCTTTTATTGAAAATTTCTACAAACTTGTTCTATTCCCTTAAGTTTCACATCCAAGTTTTTTCATTAAGATACTTCAGAAATTTGTCCATTCAGTCTTGTAAAAGTTACACCAACAGTAGCAATAAAAATATGGCCACCAAGAAGGAAATATGAGTGAGCAAAGTTGTAGTAACAACAGTGTCTTTACAGATGGCTAGCTGTTGTTCTTGTCTGTAGACAATATTAAACAAGCTTTGTTAACTCCCATAATAGGACAAGTAGAGCTTTGTTGAATATTACAAGTAGAGCTATGCAGTATTATATTTTATTGGAACATTGTATTTATGTATTGAGGTGTTGTGAAACACATGGCACCTTTCTTTATATTTCGATGCATTACTTTGGGGTAATGTTAATAATGTGTTGTCTTACCATTGGTTTATGGATGGGTTATGAGATGTTTATCCCACTTACACCCCTTAATTAAGGAGAAACCCTCAATTTTCTCAAGTGTAGGGTTTTCTTAAAGAATATTGATGTGGTATGGGCATTGGCACTGTTACCACATAAAATGTTGGGAAACGTTTTGGGGGTTTGAAGGAACTAGGGGTATGATTTGATGTTTGATGGAGGTTTGGGGGATGAAAATGAATGCTAGAATATGACTGGGAAAATACAACAAAAGTAGCATTAGGGTTTTCAAACCATGTAGCAGGAACATATTTATGAGGCCTATACTAGGTCTACATTGCCAAGTTTGAGGGTTTTATTTGATGAGGATCGTTACTAGTATGTGGCTCCCAAGTATACACATACAAGTCTTTAAAATGACCCAACAGATATAGCATATACTCCAAGCAGTTAAGAATCCCTTGCTTGAACATTAGGGTTGTTATTTTAAGTCTCTTGAGGGCCTTCAAGTACAAAATTGATGTCAAGAGCATACTACAGAAAGAAGTCATGCATTAAAACCTCTTCTAAGTTGGATCTATAAACAATTATTTCAATAAGGACACCTTCATGGGTTTTAGGGTATAATTATGGTTAAATTTTAGCATAACCCAGTGACTCCAGCGATCACTGAAGAGAATAAACCAACAATTTATGATAGCAGTAATTGACAAACATTTCCAGGTCTATGTTTGTTGATTGAAAGTACATTTTGTTGGAAACATTTTACAAGTTTTCTTGATAAGGAGAAGAGGGCTTGGAAATCATGTTTCAGGAAGAAAATCATGGTGTCGTTTTTTCTAAAGTATAAGTGTGGAGGTTTCGAAAATATGGGCGTGATCTATGAATAGTCTATGACAGTCTGAGGTTATCCCAATCAGATTATTGTAGGTGGCAACATGGAGCAGTCTATGATAGTCTATGCCACCCTTAATACCTATTAGCACAATAATCATATCAGAAATAGAGACCTCAAGCAACTATTGTAACATAGAGACATATCAATAGGTAAATTATGAGTAGATTTGAACCTAGAGAATCATTTCCTTAAGTTTGTGAGTGGTAACATGAGTTAATTTTTAAATATATTTGCATAGAAATAAGTCAACTAAGAGCATACTCTAATGATGTTACCAAAAAAAAACTTTGAATATACTTTATATTAAAAATATTAAGAGACAAAAGAGAAACCTGTCTCTGACTATATTCATTTTTTGAATGCCCCAAAGGCATGATAGTTGAATTGTGGTATTTCCCCACCATACTCATTGACCCATTCTGAACAAACACATATCTACTATCATAGATTACATGCCACAAATGTTACTGGGTTGTGTTTATGGTTATGTTAAGAAAACAAGCTTCACATCTAAGGGCATTTAAAGACTGGACCTGGTAGCTTCATAACCAAGGAAAAACAGCAATATAAGGGTCTTGAAGCATCCTTCTTGTCAGCCAATGTGCACCTTCTTTATTCCTGTCAGCAAAACAGTCAAACCAACAATAAATACCTCAAGAAACTCCTTTAATAAATGGAATATACCGGTAGTCCTGTAGTGTATAGAATAAAAGAATTGAATGAATTTATTTCAACAAGGCATTTATTTCATCTGGCATGATTCTTGGTATGAAAAAAATATAAAGGAGAGACATTCAAATCACCAAGGCTGCTACAGCCCTTATACATACCCCTACCATACTCGTTGACCCATTCTAAACAAACACATATCTACTATTACAGATTACATGCCACAAATGTTACTGGGTTGTGTTTATGGTTATGTTAAGAAAACAAGCTTCACATTTAAGGGATTTTAAAGACTGGACCTGGTAGCTTCATAACCAAGGAAAAATAGGAATATAAGGGTCTTGAAGCATCCTTCTTGTCAGCGAATGTGCACCTTCTTTATTCTTGTCAGCACAACAGTCAAAACCAACAATAAATACCTCAAGAAACTCCTTTAATAAATGGAATATACCGATAGTCCTATAGTGTATAGAATAAAAGAATTGAATGAATTTATTTCAACAAGGCATTTATTTCGTTTAGCATGATTCTTGGTATGAAAAAAACATAAATGAGAGACATTCAAGTCACCAAGGCTGCTACAACCCTTATAAATACCCCAATTGGAATTTATCATAGGCATGCCTAACTCATAAGGTCCAAGCTTTATGTTGGTGGTGGTGAACTTAATAAGTATTTTCATTTTTGTGATCTTCCTCAACTATTCTAAGCAACAATAGCCAATGAAATATCCTCAAAGAGATAGTGATATGTTAAACTCCAATTTTCATGATATTATAAAAACCATGTAATTGATAATGCATTTACAAAACAACAATATTTAGATGCAGCTTCAACACTTAAAGCAACAAAATTCATATCAAACATAGCACAGTGGAATATGTACTTGCCATATATAAATTTAAAGTAATTCTTGGCATGTATTTTCTTCCAAAACCCATTTTTTACTCTTCCTTATTCTTTTTAATGTCATTCTATACAAGAATCTTTGCCTTTATATTGTTTTCATGTTTTAAACTTTTGTCTTATATATGTATCTCGTACCCATTCTTCAACAGAGTTTTTACTAGAACTATCTACTTGAGTGAACTTTGATACTATCCGTTTATAGAACCACTCAAACATTTGAACAAGTGGATTTGAAGGTTTTGATCCACCTCTATGTTAAGTATTTTTATGGTATGCTACCCACGCTTGCTTATGAGACTTTTCTATTTCTTGGGTATTCCAAATTCGTAAGCTACGATACTCATTAGAAAACCATGGTGCATGAGCATAGAGTATGTGCTGCAAGAATAAAAATGATGAATTAATTTTTTTCAATAAAAATGATATAATAAAAAGTTTTGAATATGATGCATGGTGAAGGAAGAAATGATGCCTACCATGTAATGTGTGATCTCATTTTCTCCCCATCCCCTTTCACTACAACAGTTACACATTTTACACAAAAAATGATAGAGGCATGGGGAGAGAATGAGATCACACATTACATGGTATGCATCATTTCTTCCTTCACCATGCATCATATTCAAAACATTTTATTATGTCATTTTTTATTAAAAAAATTAATTCATCATTTTTATTTTTGCAGCACATACTCTATGCTCATGCACTATGGTTTTCTAATGAGTATGGTAGCTTAGGAATTCGGAATACCCAAGGAATAGAAAAGTCTCATAAGCAAGTGCGGGTAACATACAATAAAAATACTCAACATGGAGGTGGCTCCAAACCTTCAAATCCACTTGTTCAAATGTTTGTGTTGTTCTATAGACAGATAGTATCAAAGTTTACTCAAAAAGATAGTTCTAGTGAAGACTCTATTGAAGAATGGGTATTAGATACATATATAAAACAGAAGTCTGAAACATGGAAACAATATAAAGGTAGAGATGCTTGTACAGAATGGCGTTCAAAAAGAATAAGGAAAGGTAAAAAATGGGTTTTGGAAGAAAATACATGCCAAGAGTTACTTTAAATTTATATATGGCAAGTACATATTCCATTGTGCTATGTTTGATATGCATTTTGTTGTTTTAAGTGTTGAAGTTTCATCTAAATATTGTTGTTTTGTAAATGCATTATCAATTACATGGCGTTTATAATATCATGAAAATTGAAGTTTAACATATCACTATTTCTTGCAGGATATTTCATTGGCTATTGTTGCTTAGAATAGTTGAGGAAGATCACAAAAATGGGCATACTTATTAAGTTCACCACCATCAACATAAAGGTTGGACCTTATGAGTTAGGCATGCCTATGATAAATTCCAATGGGGGTATGTATAAGGGCTGTAAAAGCCTTGGTGACTTGAATGTCTCTCCCTTATGTTTTTTTCATGCCAGACAAAATAAATGCCTTGCTGAAATAAATTATTTCAATTCTTTTATTCTATACGCTACAGGACTACCGGTATTTTCCATCTATTAAAGGAGTTTCTTGAGGTATTTATCATTGATTTGTCTATTGTGTTGGCAGGTATAAAGAAGGTGCACATTGGATGACAAGAAGGCTTCTTAGGACCCTTATATTTCTGTTTTGGCTTGGTTATGAAGCTACCAAGTCCAGTATTTAAATGTCCTTAGATCTGAAGCTTGTTTTCTTAACATAACCATAAACACAACCGAGTAACATCTGTTCCATTCAATCTGTGATAGTAGAGATATGTTTGTTCAAAATGGGTCAACGTGTATGGTGGGGAAATACCACAATTCAACTATCATACCTCTGGGGCATTCAAAAAATCAATATAGTCAGAGACAGGTTTCTCTTTTGTCTCTTAATATTTTTAATATAAAGTATATTCAATTTTTTTTTTGGTAACATCATTAGAGTATACTCTTAGTTGACTTATTTCTAATGCATATATATTTAAAATTCACTCTTGTTACCGCTCACAAACTTAAGGAAATGCTTCTCTAGGTTCAAATATGCTCATAATTTACCTATTGATATGTCTCTTTGTTACAATAGTTGCTTGAGGTCTCTATTTATGATATGATTATTGTGCTAATAGGTATTAAGGGTGGCATAGATTATCATAGACTGATCCATGTTTCCACATACTATAATCTGATTGGAATAACCTCAAACTGTCACAGACTCTTCATAGATCATTCCCATATTTTTGGATCCTCCACACTTATACTTTAGAAATAACAACACCATGATTTTCTCCCTGAAACATGCTTTCCAATCTCTCTTCTCCTTACCAAAAGCACTTGTAAAATGTTTCCAACAAAATGTACCTTCAATCAGCAAACATAGACCTAGAAATGACTGTTAATTACCGCTATCATAAATTGCTGGTTTATTCTCTTTGGTGAGTGCTGGAGTCACTGGATTATGCTCAAATTTAACCATAATTAATCCCTGAAACCCATGAAGGTGTCCTTGCTGCAAGATTTTTTTATAGAGCCAACTTAGAAGAGGTTTTAATGCGTGACTTATTTCTGTAGACTTGACATCAATTTTGTACTTGGAGGCCCTCAATAGACTTAAAATAACCACCATAATGTGCAAGCAAGGGATCCTTAACCGCTTGAAGTATATGCTATATTTGTTGGGTAATTTTGAAGACTTGTATGTGTATACTTGGGAGCTACATACTAGTGACGATCCTCATCAAATAAAACCCTCAAACTATCATTGTAGACCTAGTATAGGCCTCATAAATATGTTCTTGCTACATGGTTTGGAAACCCTGATGCTACTTTTGTTGTCTTTACCCAATCATATTCTAGCATTCATTTTCATTCCCAAAACCTCTAGCAAACATCAAATCATACTCCTAGTTCTTTCAAACCCCCAAAACATTTCCCAACATTTTATGTGTTACTAAGTGCCAAAGCCCATACCACATCAATATTTTTTAAGGAAACCCTACACTTGAGAAAATTGAGGGTTTATCCTTAACCAAGGGGTGTAAATAGGATAAACATCTCATAACCCATCCATAAACCAATGGTAAGACAACACATTATTAACATTACCCCAAAGTAATGCATCAAAATATGAAGAAAGATGACATGTGTCTCACAACACTTAAATACATAAATACAAGGTTCCAATAAAATGTTATACTGCATAGCTCTACTTGTCATATTCAACAAAGCTCTACTTGTTATATTATGGGAGTTAACAAAACTTGTTTAATTTTGTCTATAGACAAGAACAACAGTTGGCCATATGTAAAGACACTATTGTTACTACGACTCTGACCACTCATATTTCCTTCTTGGTGGCCATCTTTTTATTGCTACTGTTGGTGTAACTTTTACTAGACTGAATGGGAAAACTTCTGAAGTATCTTAATGGAAAAACTTGGATGTGAAACTTAAGGGAATAGAAAAAGTTTGTAGAAATTTTCAATAAAATGTATTGATTGTACATAACGATGGTGCATTAAATAACTTGAGTTACATAACTAGAGTGAATTAAATAGTTTGATGTTCTATAGGTAAATGAACTAGGACAACTTGAAACCAAGCTCAAAAAGCAGCAACAACAATGGAAGAAGGAGAGCATGTAATATGGGGAAAAACTCAAATGGAAAGTACAGATGTGTTGAAATCTTCAAGAGAAGGTAATACTTATTTTTGTTAGGATATTTAGACACTTAGGAGTTAGTTAAGATCAACTTGTGTAATATATCCGTCAGATAAAAGTGTGTTTCTTTAGTATGTATTAGTATGCATTTATAAATATTCTAATCCGACGGTCACGATATGTTCTAGACATAGAGTGATCCGACGGTTCAACTTCTCTTAGATCATATCTATCATTAATTCATGGATTAACACTCAATTGATTTATGGTCTTTATTTAAAGAGCATAGAGGGTCCTTGGCTAGTTGATCGATTATGAGAAGCTCATGTAACTTTCTTTCTTTTGCATAATAAATTGCTCCAAGTAGCTACTTGGCTGGGGCCATGGACTGTTTCCCTCTCGAGAGTTTCAGCCACGTAACAAAAATCAGTGTTTTGATCTGTGATCTATTTATGTGAAGCAGTTTCTGAAGGTGTTCGGTCTTTTGGGAGTACCCTGTGTACCCGAACATGGTATTAGAGCTTTTATGAAGAGCCACTTTCGGTTTTGATCAAGATCTGGAACTGGTGTTGCCGAAACTTTGAAAGGGTTTCTGGTTCTGGATTTTCTGTGCATTTGTGTCCTGTGGAAGCTGTTCCATTACGTCTAGAGCGCCATTTCCATTGGGAAATAGTTTTCGTTTCACTGAAAACTGTTTCCTTTTGCTCCAGAAACACCCATTTCGGCAAATCTGAATGTATAATGTTACAATGACATTTAAAAAAAAAAAAATCTCATATTTTATCAGTTTATTATTAGATCTTTTATGTTTTAGTCTCGGATTGTTGTTTTTCCTGATTGCATATGCTCTTTGCCATACACCTTACGCGATCGCAACGGATCAGAAACAGTAAGGGAAAGTTTTTTTTTCTTGTCTTCTCGGCTACGTATGCTCTTTGCCGTGCACCTTGTGCGATCACGACAAATAAAAAACAACGAGAAAACTTGAAACCGTAGACTTTCCGAGTAAGCTAACTAAGATCTAACTCCATTGTGTGGGAAAAAAAAATTTGTTTTTGTTTTTTGGTTTTTTTTGTGATTTGCAGGAAAAAAAAACAAGCACGGAAAACGAGAGAGAAGAATTAAAAAAAAAAAAAACCCTTCCTCTTTCCATATTTTTACGTACCTTTTAAATTTAGCTCACTTGGTCCAAAGTTGCTTGACACCTTGATAAGTCTTGAGTTCAAGTCTTATCAAGCTACTTTTTGGTGCATGCAATTTCTATTTTCAAGTACTTTATAGTAAAAGTGCATCTCACATTAATAAAATAAAATAAAAGTGAGTGACTTAAGTCTTTTAATTTATTGTCTCACTATTTAAAAAGTCACATTATTGTAAAAGTGAACATCATTTATTCTACAAAAATGATTCACTTCAAATCAACTTTATTGTAAAAGTGATTGTCAAAGGTTGATCTTGGGAAGAAGGGTTTTTTTTTTAGTTGGTCAAGTTAATATCTGCCACGTCATTATTGGGGACATCTTCAACATTTTCTTTGATCAAGCATAACTTCATCATCTGAAATCAGTTTTAAGTGTCGTTTTTTTTAAAACCGCATATTTTTTCGAGCTCTTTGCATCCAGACAGTTATTTTTTGTTCTTTAAACCATTATTTTACAATATGTCCGCCCCTTGTGATATTATACTTACAAGTTCTAACTATTTCTCATGGAAATCTCATATAGAGGATGTCCTACGGAGTAGGGGACTTTTCAGGATAACCTTAGGGAAAGAAATAGAACCCACTAATGATGATAAGAAAATTAAATGGGCAAATAGATGTGATTAAACTCGTGGATTGATTGGGATGTCAATCTCTATTGATTTGCAATTCCACATATCTGAAATTGATGAACTTGATAAAGCTTGGGAAAAATTGGAATCTGTGTTTGGTAAACACAATAAAATTCAAGGTCATCAACTTCAGAATGCGTTGATTTCTTTGAATCCAAATGATTTTTCATGCATTCAAGACTATTTATCTAAGTATAAAGATCTTAGACTATTATGTGCAAAATGCAAGATTAAGAAAGAATACAAACAATGTATTTATCATATCCTTTCCAAACTTGGACCTGCATATTCTATTTTTGTATCTACATTCTACTCCATGAAAGAATCCTTGACTGCAGCTAGCTATCGAGAGCCTAGCTTTCAATCATTTTGTGATTCTTTAATTAGAGAGGAAGATAAGCTCATTCATCTTGGAATAATTAACAATGCAGATACATCTGGGAAAGCCTTATTGTCCCAACAGAAAGAAAAGTCCAAGCCTCCCAAGAAACAAAATTTTCGCAATAATAAGCCAAACAACAAGGGTCTCAAACCCTCTCAGTCAGCTCCTTTAAAAAATGACAAAGGATCCAAGCAAAAATAAAAGAAGACTGAGCGTCATTGCAATTTTTGTGGGAAAGATAATCATGAAGAATCTAAGTGTGTTAAGAAGATGGCAGCCTTGGAAGCAACAATGAAGAAGCACCACATCAGCCTAGATTCGTCTTCAGAATCTACCTCTCATGGACATGCACTTTGTGCTCCTGGTTACTCTTATACTGCATCTTCTTCTTCTACGTCAATTGAACGGCTCATTGATTCTAGAGCATCTTATCATATGGCTAAGGATAAAACAATCTTTTCTACTATGCATGAATGCAACACCAAACAAATATTTGTTGATGATGATAGATCTCTAAGTGTTGTAGGATCTGGAACAGTTCTAGTAGAAAATGGTCATTTCAGTGATGTACTATGTGTTCCAAAAATTTCCTGCAATTTGTTATCAGTCTATCACATTACTCATTCAGGTGAAGGTAAAATTGTGACGTTTACACCTCACCAAGTTGTAATCAATGATTTTAAAAATCCTCAAAATATCCTTGCTACTGGAACTGTTGATGATATTACCAAGTTGTACAAATTTAACAACTTTGGGTCATCACCTTTTCGTTCAGTTTTTGTTGCTCATAGTGATAACTTGAGCAAAGTTTGGCATGAGCGATTTGGTCACTTAAATTATCGCTCATTGCAACAACTATGTAAAGACAATATGGTGACTGGTCTTCCACTGGTATCTTGCAAGGATGGTGTTTGTTCCGGTTGTGTACTTGAAAAACATCATCGAGACAATTTTGACAAACATGCCTCTTGGCACGCCTCGGTTCACTTGGAGCTTGTGCATAGTGACTTGTGTGGCCCTCTTCCATCTGCTTCCTTTTACAGTTTCAAATATTTCTTAACCTTCATTAATGACTACTTCAGACGCACTTGGGTTTACTTCCTAAAACTTAAGAGCAAATTATTTAACATGTTCTTGGCCTACAAGATCCTTGTTGAATAACAATCTTGTTATCAAATTATTAAGTTAAGATTTGACAATGGAGGAGAATATGTTAACAATAAGTTCACTACTTTTTGCACTGAACAAGGAATCCAACAACAACATAGTGTTCCATATACACCACAACAAAATGGTGTAGCTGAACGGAAGAACCGCACTTTAAAAGAAATGACTAATTGTTTGATCCAATCTAAAGGACTAAGTCTTCAATATTGGGTTGAGTCCATAAATTGTGCAAATTACATAGTTAATCGTACACCCACTAAAGTTTTACAGGGTATAACACCGGAAGAAGCATGGAGTAAAATTAAACCAGATGTAAGTCAATTTCGCGTGTTTGGTTGTGAAGCATGGGCTCACATTCCGGATGAAAAACGGAAAGCATTGCAACCTAAAAGTGAAAAGTGCATATTTGTTGGATATTCTGAAGATGTAAAAGGTTATAGACTTCTTCAGCCACGTTCTCATGATATAATCATTAGAAGAGATGTTAAATTTGATGAAAATCTCTTTGCTTGAGAGCCTAACTTGGCGGGTGTGCCATCTTTGGGCCCGCGAGCCTGATTCGGCGATTGTGCCTTATTATTCCTCTTCTTCCAGCTTCCTTGACAGGTTTCCAACTTCAGTTTATGATAATGACAGTGAGGATGAAAATTCACCTCCACCTGCTCATGTTCTTCCAATTGCACTAGCACCAATACTTCCTCAATGGGTCCATTCACCATGTGAAGCAGCTGGTGATCTTGCCGGTGATCCTAGAGATCAACTTCGAACACGTTCTCAGTTTCAGCGAGCGTCTTCTCTTTTGGCTCAAGTTTCCGAGAATCATGATCCAGAAACTTTTGCAGAAGCTTCAAGAAATCCAGATTGGGATGCAGCTATGGATGAAGAATATCGTTTCTTAATGGCGAACGATACTTGGGATCTTCTTCCTCTTCCAAAAGGAAGAAAACTTGTCAGATGTAAATGGGTCTACAGAACTAAGTATGCATCAGATGGAAGTGTTGAAAGACTTAAGGAAATGTTAGTTGTCAAAGGTTTTTCCCAAGTTGAAGGGATTGACTACAATGAAACCTTTGCCCCTGTAGCAAAAATGAACTCCCTTGCAGCCTTACATAACTGGGAAGTCCATCAAATGGATGTCAAGTTTGCCTTCTTACATGGTGATTTACATGAGGAAATTTACATGGAACAACCTCCAGGATATGTTCAGAATAACTCTATCCTTGTTTGTCTCCTTAAGAAATCCTTCTATGGCCTTAAGCAAGCTCCTAGAGCTTGGTATGACAAAATGGATATCTTTCTCCTTGACATTGGTTTTTCTAGATGCCATTCTGACCCCAATGTCTATACCAAGAAAGTAGGAAAACATCTCATCATACTTGTTCTTTATGTTGATGATCTTATCCTTACTAGTAGTGACCCTAAACTTATAACCCATGTGAAATCCAGTCTTAAGCAAAATTTTGAAATGTCAGACTTGGGACATTTGCATTATTTTCTTGGTCTCCAAGTCTTGCAAACCAAAGAAAGAATTTTTCTTTCCCAGTCTAAGTATGCTTGTGACCTTCTTCATCGCTTCCACATGGAATATTGTAAACCAACCACTTGTACTTACCCTGAAGTAGATGCCACCTTGTATCATCAGCTTGTTGGTAGTCTTTTATACTTGACTCATTCCCATCCTAAGCTTTCCTTTGCCGTTGATCGTGTTGCCTGTTATATGCAAACTCCTCATGAAAGTCATTGGAAAGCAAGAAAGAGAATACTTTGATATATTCGAGGTACAATTCAGTTTGGGATTCATTACAGTACAGGGGGGAAACCTTTGTTGGTTGGTTTCACTGATTTAGATTGGGCCAACGATCCTGATGATCGAAAGTGTACTACAGGTTATGTTTTCAGTTTGGCAGCTGGACCTGTCACTTGGGCTTGTAAGAAACAACAAGCTTTGCTCTTTCTTCAGCAGAAGCAGAATATCGAGCCGCAGTTAATGCCAATCAGGAAGCTTTATGGCTTCGACAGATCCTTTCATAGTTTGGATTCAAGCAGCAGCAGCCTACTCCACTTTGGTGCGACAATCAAAGTGCCATCAAGCTTGCAAAATATCTAGTTCTACATCAGTGCAGCAAACGCATTGAGCTACACATGCACTTCATCAGAAATCTTGTTCATGATCGTGTTATTGAAGTGCTCTATTGCCCTACAGATGATCAAGTTGCAGACATCTTCACCA
>LPNX010246176.1:109176-163960 GCA_001517045.1 Pseudotsuga menziesii
ATGGATTGTTTCCCTCTCGAGGGTTTTAACCACGTGACAAATATCGGTGTGTTGATCTGTGATCTATTTGTGTGAAGCAATTTCTGAAGGTGTTCGGTCTTTTGGGAGAACTCTGTGTACCCAAACAATTTTCTTTTTTAATTTAGCTATCCCTGTAAGTGCTAAGGCTTGATAATTGTTTAGTTCAGTGCACTAAAGTAAAGACTTTGCCTATTATTGTTGGTCATGCATGTAAAGATATTGAAGCACAACTCGAGGCCAAAGTGAAAGAGCAACAATTACAAACACAAAAAAAGCTATAAGATCAACTTGACATCAGGCTCAAAGGGCAGCAACAACATCAGAGAAGGAGAGACTACAATATTTGGAAAAACTCAAAGAAAAAGTTTAAAGAACAGATGTGTAGAAATATTCAAGAGAAGGTAATATTGAAACATTATATTCATTGTTTCATTTAAATTTCTTCTAACTGCTAAGGATTGTTATTTGTTTCGTTCAATGCAGAAAGTCTCAAGGTTTTGGCTACTCTTACATGTCTTGTAGGTAAAGGATCTCAAAGCACAGCTTGAGGTCATAGTGAAAAAGCATCAATTACTATCACAAAAGGTTTCTGAGAAACCACCACCAGTCTATCAGTCAAGGGGCTTGAGATGTGTTATCACATGATAAAATTTTCAAAATTTCTGGCAAGTTTGCTTTCGGACAAATCTCCAAGTACTTAACATCAAGAATGCATGAGCAAAGTACCTACACACAATTTCAAATGAAGTTAAAGGTTCAAATGATGAATTCTTGGTGGTTCACTCTTTTTCGTGTTGCCTGTTTTTTGGCTCTATTATTGGTTGTATAATTGTGGATGGGCCAAATTTTCAGTGTTCAGATCTTCTACATGTGTCAAAAAATTCTTGATGCCGTGATCCATTCTAAAGGGAAATTTCATCTCTTGTATCCCATAGTATATGACTACTATCATTTAGGGGTTCTGAAAGATACTACTATAGGGATGGAAAGAAACATTTATTGTCCACAGAGACCATGCATCAATTGCATATCTTCATATTTTTGTTGTTTATTACTAATGTAATGTTTTGTGTTCTTATTATGCTTTTGGGAAGTGTAAACATCCACACATGGAGGCCCTGGAAAGGTATTCACAATAGAACTTCATTGCAAATGACAGATCCCACCCGAGATTATCTTGTTCAAAATCAAGAAAGAAAACACGCATATTTGTTCCAAAGAGAGTATGCTTGATGGGGTGCCTTGATGAAATTAAAACAGTGAAGTTCAATGAAGTATTTGTTGAAATTTCTCACACTCCAGGGAATAAACAATTCCATGATACTGGGCTTCCTGGGTTTGCACAAAATCCCCTGGATTCTAAAATTAGAATTGTTCAGGAAAAAGTAATTGTGGCCAAAAACCCATGCCTTCACCTAGGTGATGTATGAGTGTTGTCTTCCGTGAACACTCACAAAATTCATCATATGATTGACTACATAGTTTTCCCACACAAAGTGAAAGACCCCAATTAGATAGGTGTTCTAGGAGTGATTCGGATGGATGCCATAAAATCATATAGTGCATTTCTAAATTGTTATATGGGAGTGGAATTGGATTCCATAAAATATGTTGTAGATGTATACTTAAAGCACTCTTTAAAAGATTTTGAATGTGCTCTTAAAGAAAACAGGTTCACTTGGATGGAAAAAATCCTTATTTTGAGGCCAGAACTCGAAAAACTGAGTTTTACAAAGGGTACAGTACCACTCTAATCAATGAAAACCATTCTGAGCAAATAAGAGAAATGTCAAAGCTTGAAAGGGAGCTAGCAGATTTACATCAGAAGTATTTACAAGTTGTTGTATAATGCTATAGAGATTTCTGGCATAGGAAGATTCATTGCATTATTCTTATAAGAAGACTCAGTGTTTATGACTACTGTAGGTGGCAAAATTTGGGTCAAAGTTTATTTATTCTTCAGATTTTATGTGATGAGTCATGCTACAGGTGGTAAATATGGTTCAATAAGGTATTAATCTTCTCCAAGATGACTCAAATGGAATCTGAAATTTGTTTAAAAAGGGAGTCTTAGTCCTTAGATACAGGATATAATAGTTTATTTTTGTAATGTAATTACTTCATATTTTCCATATGAATCTGAGATCCATCTCTTTAGGATCTATAGCAATATGTTTTTCCTATATTATATTGGAGAAATGTAATACATGGGAGATGAAAAATCTTCATGGCCGTGGTTCAACTATTGTGAATTGTAAGCAAGCTTTATGCATTGGCATTTGCTGAGCATATATATGAATGCATATTTTCCTCTCTGAGTTTTTAATCAGAATTTCATTTCTTTCCATTATTTTCTGTATATGTGGATGAATTTTAGAGTTCATAGTGTCTATAGTTCATTTGATGACTGAGAGATGCCATTATTTCGTTGCATTAGTGGATTTAGATCCCACATATAGTTTACTGCTGTAATTGACCATTTGTATATGCTTTTAGTGCATTGAGTTTGTTGATGCAATGGTTCTCTCTTTTCCATATCAATTTTACCTCATCTGATATGTTTAGAGAGGACTTTGTTTGTTGGAATGTGTTCATCATAATCTTGGCTTAGTGAGGCTTAACAATTCATAGATTGATCCACCTTGAAAAATATTTCATCCAACCAAGTTTAAGTTACCAAGCTCATTCCCTTTACAGTCAGGGAAAGAATCATGGAGTGCTAATAGCATATTTAAAACATTGAAATTTATGAGTTAAGAATATGCATTGCTGATTGGATGCTTATATTATATAAATTAAAGGTTGGCTTAAAAAAAATTTGGGTATGCTTCATCGATCTGTCCTTTGAATAACTAATCTACACAACAATTGGAGATATCTAAGTCATGCATAGTATGTATTGATGATATATATACTTAAATGTGTCATACTTCTCTTGATCACATTGCTTGAAAGAGATATAAATCTGATTGACAAATTTGCAACATTAATGCATGCTTGGGAACATGTTCTGTGCAATGTCATTTTGTTATAGCTAAATTACTAAGTTACTAAGGGTTTGTGTGTACTTCACAATTCATTGCAGCATTTGCCATGTCTTTTCTTGGAGGACCTTTGTATCACTAAGGCATTGGTTTACTGTCTTAAACACTGATCTCCAATCAAAGCTCTGGCATTACACTAACTCATATATCAATTAGGCATTAAACTGTTTTCCCTCGATGGTCTTGGCACTAGTCTCTTCTTTCTATCTAGTGGGTTTTTATGGTGAAATTATCTCCAAGCGTGAATATTAGAAATGCATAGAATATATTCACATATAGAAATAAACAATTTAACTTTTAAATAAAAGAAAAAAAATGAGGATAAAGAGTACTGTGGTTTTAATAATAGAAGAAACATTCCACAAAAGGTTGAAAACAATATGTATGTAGAACGCTGTAATTTACAATGAAACAACATTTTGTATTTTATTGATTGTAGGTACAAATAATATTTGGATCTTAAATGCTTGACTCTCACATAATTTATTGAGAACCCCATTACTCATGAAAACTCATTACAAAATGATCCTTGTTGAGTTGTTTAATTACTCAATCTAAATTTCTGCTTGTTGGCACTGCTATTTTCTCAAATTTCTGTTTTTTCTCTCAAAAGTAGAAATGGAGGGGACATTGAGCAAACCATCTGTGGTATCTAAAAATGTTTCATACCTCCAGAAATCACCGAGAGTATTTAAGTTCAAATAATGTTAAGGATGGATGGACACAAGTCCGTATACTGGTCAAAATAAAATGATACTACACATTTTTTTCATATATTTCCTTGCAATATTTAAATGTTAATCATGTATTAAACCAAACTAAATAGAAAACTAAAAACACACACATACATAGGAAATTGAAAAAACCATATATTAAAAGTGTATAAACACTTCAGCTTTTTGGAAGAAAGTATAGGTACAATATAGTCATAAATAGACTACTATAGTTTCTTGAATAATAACACCTAAAGAAATACTAGAGATTGCAAAACAAAAGTCCATTACATTCGGGGAATGCTCTTATAATGTGGATTATTTATCCATTTTATATTTCTAAATCACAAATATCTAGCATTCCCTAATTTCAATGGTAGAAGGTATGACACAGTCTTTGCAATGCATAGTATGTTGTCGTTTCCCCACCTACAAAATACAATAAAAGAAATTACAATTATTCTCTGTAAATAAGGTTTCACATGCCAATGATTTGGTATACTTGGGTCTTCATATTAAAATCATGATATTCATCTTTATATTCTCACCATTTTACCATTCTGTACAAATACAAAATGGTCAAAATCTTCTTCCAGCTCTAGTTGTTCTCTGACTCCAAATAGTGTGCAATCATTTTCCATTGATAATGTTCTAAATAATTCACCATTTTTCAGAACATCAATTGAAACTATTGGAGAATGGTTTCCATCACCATCATCCTATTCCTTTGAAACCTGTTATAACTAGATCTTGTTCTTAATTTATCTGTTCTTTTTGTCCTAATTTTCAACCGTTGGTTTAAAATGATTTTACATTTTATGTTGATTTTAAGAACTTCTGACAATTAATAACTTTTGTTGGATTTAATGCTTTTAATGGTTGAATTATTTCATTAATTTAGTTTTAAGGTTTGTATTTTGGGCGTATTAGTTAATATGTATATCTTTAAGTTTTCAAAAACTTATAATAAAAGTTTATTCCAAGTTTGCTTTATAATCTAATCCTCATTTTTGAGTCCTTTGTTAAATATTTTCATGAGAAGATACCTGTAGCAGCTCTATTTTTCCTGTTTTTGTCATTATCATTGGGAGTGGATTACAAGGTGATGGAAACGAATTATGGAAAACCAAAAGAGGTTTTTGTCTACAACAGACTCATTCACAACAACCTCTCTCAGTTTTGCAAAAACTAGTTTTTTAAGAGATTCGAATTCATCTTTATAGCCTATTTTCACGGTTTGAATGATTTAATATTTTCTTGTTTTAGTCACAAATTTTTAGCACATATTCTGATTAATTGAAGAGTAAGTTTTAAAAACCAAGAGAGGTTTTTGTTCATAACATAATCATTTAAAAAAAACCTCTTGGGTTTTGCACAGGTGTTCCGGATCAAGAGATATGAAGGTGTCTTTGAGACCCAAATTCAGAAATTCACCAAATTTCCCTGAATCCGATTTGTTAATTTTGGGTTAATTGTATTTAAAGATTTTGAGTTATCATGGAACTAATTGATGAAACTATTTCAAATTTCGACCTAGAAGGTAGTTTTGGAACTACTTTACCTTTGTAATGATAAAAGGAAGACAAACATATAGTTTTGTGGTTGGATTTTTCACTCAATGAGAGGATTTTGGAGCTTTGATTTCTCAAGTTAGAATTTATAACTCTTATGTAAGTGGATGGCTGTTATTGATTATATATAAACTGATAAGCCCTTTTACCTATCATGCTTTTTCATTTTTTATCTGGTTGATTGCTCAGTCTACAATTTCATTTTCTACTTGTAGCATGTGGGTGGAATTAGTATTTCATGTGTAATGTTTATGGATTATTGGGATGTGTTTGATCCCCAGTTTATCCAAATTGCATGATTCAGTTCTGTATTAGCTTGTGGATGTTTATTTCCTCCTTAGTGATGAAGCTTTTAGAACCAAAAACCTAAAAACCAATTTTATTCTATTTCATTTTGAGATTGTGTTAGCTTGTTCTTGTGGTAGTCTAGGAACAATTTCTAGCACTAACATCTTTGGCGCCATTACCGAGGATGAAGCTGAAGTATATCTTCCTTGGGATATCATTATTCATCTGATTTTGAGAGGTGAACAAAGTCAGAAAATATTTTAGACTGCAATTTTTCACTAGCGCCTCCGCGATTAAAGATTCCATTGTAAGGAGAATTTTGTTGATAGAAAAATGAAGAAGCCAAATGGAAAGACTGGGTATCAGCTTGTTACTTTTCTCCATGAGGTTTTGTTCTTATTCATCAGTTCTTTCATGTATTTCCCATTGCATGTCAAAAGAATTATTTGTTGTTTTGTCTATTCCGATGATCATAAACCTTCAGGTACATATCCCTCTTTGGAAGAAGAAAGTTTGCATTCTTCTTGTTTTATTGATGTTGATCCTAGGGCATTCATTTGAAATACATGTGCAACATGATATACATATACCGATATCTCTTGAACCTAATTATTCTGGTCATCTTGTAGAGAATAAAGCGAATCTATTACCTTCTACCATCACTGCTGAAACTTGCGAACAGCTTGTTGAACCTCATTTTCAACTCACAGATTTTCAGTCTAGACTTAGACATAAGATGTTTAAACCTCTTAGGCTGCCATCTCTCTTACAACCTTACCCTTCCTACTTTGTTGAATATCTTCCCCATTTTACTGGAAAAGACCATATTACATCAGAGAAGCATTTAGGATCTTTTCATAATTTCATTGATAATTTTGAAAGCATGCATGAGGATGTTGTCATGAGGTTATTTTCGAAATCCTTTGCTAGAGATGATGGGTTTTGGTTCCGAAATTTAAAAGTTGATTCAATTGGATCGTGGGAAGAGTTACATGATGTCTTTTTGAAGTAATGGGGTAAGAATAAATCTTATGATCAATTTCGTGTCAATTTCTTTTCGAATTTTATAGTTTGAAAAGGGAGAATGATGAGCCAATTACTAAATTTAATTGGATATTTCAAATCTTTTATATCCATATGCCTACGGAGATCAAACTTTCGGAAAAACTTGCTATGATATATTATGTTATGGCTCAACATTCAGATCTTGTCTTTTTCCTATTAGAAAGGAAATCATCATCTTTAAGACAATTGTTTGAGGATGCAAAAGGAGTGGAGGAGAACATCCGAGCTTTCAAAATGCTTCGAGATCAGGCTCATGTTGAAGATATAGAAGCTTATGAACAAGAAGAAGAACGTAGGTATCATTTAGATTTAAGACAGTTTTCTTCATCATTTTCAGATTTTCATATGAATAAGGATATAAATGACGCTTGTGTTAATTCTTCATATCAGTTTACTGACTTTTCGATGATAATATACTTTCAATGGATTGTAGTAGAAATTTCTTAGTTCCTGCTATGAGATTATCATGTTATGAAGAAGAAGTTTATGCTCTTCAAGCTATTACTATTGATATAAGAAATAAGATGCCATTCTTGACTTATGGTAACTTTCAGAATTTTATTTGTTCGAGTTTTGATCAAGGGTTTTATTTAAAGGTCGAGAAGCAGTTTGAAGAGCCCTTGGTTTCCATTCTCGAGCCAAAGTTTAAAAAGAACAACAATGGAGAGGAAGAGAATGCTTCACTTTATGATGAATATAATGAAGACATTGAAGTTTTAAATCCAAAATTTCATGATCCCGTGGCTTCTTGGATGGAGTTGTATTTTTCAAAGGTTTCTAATGCTCCAACTTTTGGCATATTTCCTATTTCCAGTCATATGTATCAGCTACCAACAGACTCTTTATTGCATTTATCACATCTTTTATGGAATTTCTCAAACAGTAGCATGCATGGAATTATGATTCTCAGTGAAATGGTTTCTTGGCTTCACTGGAAGTATGATTACACTTGATTGGGTTGCTTTCTCCGATTAGAAGTAGGAATAAATAACATAATAAGCTCGCTATACGAGCATGCAGATTATTTTCAGTATGCTGGTTTGTAGCAATATTTTGTCATTTCAATGGTATGTGTTAAAAGTTTGAGAAAATTGTAGAGATTTGGTAAATGACTCCATCACCCAATGAATAAGGCACAAGGTCTACAGGTTCTTGAAGCCTCACAAGGAGGACTTCATCCCGCAGCAAGAGCCAAATGTTATAACTAGATCTTGTTCTTAGTTTATATGTTCTTTTTTCCTAATTTTCAACTGTTGGTTTAAAATAATTTTACATTTTATATTGATTTTAAGAACTTTTGACAATCAATAATTTTTGTTGGATTTAATGCTTTTAATGGTTGAATTATTTCATTAATTTAGCTTTAAGGTTTGTCTTTTGGGATTATTAGTTAATATGTATATCTTTAAGCTTTCAAAAACTTATAATAAAAGTTTGTGTCAAGTTTGCTTTATAATCTAACCCTCATTTTTAAGTCCTTTGTCAAATATTTTCATGAGGAGATTCCATGGTAGCAGCTTTGTTTTTCCTGTTTTTTTCATTATTATTCGGAGCAGATTACGAGGTGATGGAAACGAATTATGGAAAACCAAAAGAGGTTTTTGTCCAGAACAGACTCATTCACAACAACCTCTCTCAGTTTTGCAACAATTGTTGTTGTTTGAGAGATTCAAATTCATCTTTGTGGCCTATTTTTAGCGTTTGAATTATTTAATAATTTCCTGTTTTAGTCACAAATTTTCAGTACGTATTTCGATCAATTGAAGGGGAATTTTTAAAAACCAAAATAGGTTTATGTTCATAACAGACTCATTTAAAAAAAAACTCTCTCAGGTTTTGCACAGGTGTCTCGGATCGAGATATATGAAGGCGTCTTTGAGACCCAAATTTTCAGAAATTCGCCAAATTTCCCCAAATTCGATTTGCTATTTTTGGGTTAATTGTCTTTAAATATTTTGAGCTATCATGTAACTAATTGATGTAATTGTTTCAAATCTCGACCTAGAAGACAGTTATGGAACTACTTTACCTTTGTAATGATAAAAGGAAGACAAACATACAGTTTTGTGGTTGGGATTTTCACTAAAGGAGAAGCTTTTGGAGCTTTGATTTCTCAAGCTAGCATTTATAACTCTTATGTAAGTGGATGAGTGTTATTGATTATATATAAACTGATAAGCCCTTTTACCTGTCATGCTTTTTCATTTTTGATCTGGTTTATTTCTCAGTCTACAATTTCATTTCTTGTTTAAAGGTTTATTCATGTAAATTCTTGTAGCCTGTGGGTGGAATTAGTATTTCATGTGTAATGTTTATGGATTATTGGGATGTGTTTGATCCCTAGTTTATCCAACTTGCATGATTCAATTCTGTATTAGCTTGCAGATGTTTATTTCCTCCTTGCTGATGAATTTTTTAAAACCAAAACCCTAAACACTAATTTTATTCTATTTCATTTTGAGATTGTGTTAGCTTGTTCTTGTGGTAGTATAGGAACAATTTCTAGCACTAAAGAACCTAAATCCATTTCCCCATTTGTCTAACTATTCTCCACCTACGCAATTTAAATGAGAGATATAATATTTGTCTTGAAATGCAATACCTGAAAGAACCAAATGAAAATGTTGTATCATTTGTTACATTCATAAGTAACTCCCTCTTTGCGTCGACTAAAACAAAAAATTAAGAAGCGAGATAAAATTTAAAAAAGGAATATTGAAATGACTTACTTGAAAAACAAGGTGTCATGACTCAATCTGCAATGTATTTCTTCTCCACTTTGGTCATGTACTCTTGTATCCCACCCAGTGAAAAACAAATTTGTAAGTAGCTCATTGGAAGGTTTTGAAGTAGCATACATTTTACCAGTTTTCCTTATCGACTCCTCCTTATGAAACAAATGAAAAAACATAGAGAACGACATGAAAATGCCACTACGTATGTGGATGCTGCCTTTTTCTTTCATTCCAATTTTCATTTCTGAAAATAACTTGTAACGAAAAGAACTTACCGAAGAATCATCTACACTTGGCCATTCCAATAAGTTGAGTGAAGGTAAAGGGATCTCTTTGAGATATCCACACGATCCAATTGTTTTCGAAAGAATGTATTCATATTTGTAAAAGAAAATACCTTCCTTCTTTAACCATGCAATCTCCTTACCATCATAGAGTAGTTCTCCAATTTTTGAATGAACAACTTGGAAAACACTCGTTATGCAATCAGCTGGCTCCCATTCCTTCCAATTTGATATGCATAAATCTGAGATAAATGTAATATATTCATGTTGCTATAAAATAAAAATAAGGAGATTTGGAAATCCTAGAAGCTTTCAATAAAAATAGAACATAAAAACTATGATATCCAAATTGATCATCCATACTCACAATTACAATCAATTCTGGGAAAATCTGGTTGAATAAAAACTTTCTCTTTTAACATCTCTTTATAGTCATAGACATGTGCCACTTGAATCTCTGCCACTTTTTTTCCTCCATTACTCATCTTAAATCCTTTTACCAAGCCTTTCCAATGTATGTTAATGTCATGCAAACTCCTTTTTTTAATTCCATGGCTTCCATTTGTTGTTGGTTTCATTGTTACCCATGAACCAACAGATATTGGCATCGAAACCCATTTTCCTTCATGATCAGTTTTGTTGTATAACACAACTGATTTCAACTCACTCCTGGGACATCGTTGAGCCATTGATTTCTGCAACATAAAATTAAATAAAAAATGTTTAGTATGTTATTTCTATTAAAAAAACCTCCAAATAAGGATTTTGTAAATACAACAACTTTTAAATTGTTTAGCAAATACTCCTATCTATTACGACAGGGTCCATAGAACTAAGGATGAATCTCCTAAAAAATTTATCCTAAGCTTTATTAATTTGTCATAGTGGTCTAGGAACTGAAAACACAGTCTCACAAAGAATATAGACAAATATGCATAAAATTGGCAAAATGGTACTGCAATGGAAGTAGCAGCCTTTTATATCAAATGAAAGAATGATAATACAATACAATAATCATGCCAGATGCATGAATGCCAAGACAATTCGAATTCCCAAGGAGGTCATTCGAATTGAATGAGTGAGTCTAGCTTAACTGAATGTAAGCCACAGTAAACACTTTAGTTAACCACTGATCAAAACCCTAATTGACTCAACTGAGTCCTAACTGAAGTCGGAGTGCAATAAATGACTGAGTCTAATTGAAAGTAGCTCAGACACATGTCATTGCAAGGCAACCAACAAGTGGTAGTGCATCAATGACTCCAATGAACCCTGATGAGGTTAACTGAAGTGTAATTGACCATCAAAAGTGGTTGCAGGTGCCTGTGCTAGCTCCAGTTCATAAATAATCATTAAAAATAATTAAATAATGAATGGAGGCGCCTTCACCACTTAACTTATTGTAACCATCAGTTATCAACTAGGTGCATTTATGACACTCTAATCACTCCCGGAGTGCTCTAGTTGGCCTCCCCAAATGAAGGAGAAGGCTTAGTTAGCCTACTTGACTAAAGGTAGGTGTGGGTGTGCTCATGCTGATGTCATACAATGCTCCTCTGATGTCAATTAAGTCAATAAAACTTAGGATAGTGGTTTAACAAGACCAAATTGACCAAATTAAGTGTGCACGGTGGTTAAATGTCTCCAACACGCTCCCTTAAACTATACTCAGGAGAAGTAGAAACATAAAGTGCATGAAATGCTAGGGCCCTGGAAACTAAGGCCATAGGTCACCCTATACAATAAAGTAACTGCTTAATATAACCAAGGAAATGGGGAAAACCTCATGGGAAAAATACCCCCCTTCAAACTAAGTAGTAAATCAATAAAAAATTTGTTCTTTTATGCAACAGCATCCTGAAACTGTGCATGGGAACCTTTGAATCCAAACTAAATGAATATGTCTGGAGGAATCTTCCACTTTGGAAGAAGAACAATGCACTCAACTGAATCAGAAATATAAACAGCTGCACGGTGAAAACTGGACCCCTTAGAGCAGCTGAAATCATCTAAAGAGAGAGCAAAGGTTCTTGAGGATTCGAACCATGTGTGGAACACTCAATAAATTGATATGTTGCAGCCTTGAATGAAAAAACCATGAGTGGTAAAATCATCCCTAACTCTTAGGAGCAAGTGTCCAAGCGGATGCAGAATGTCTTCCTCTTTACTAGTTCTGTGAGGAGATGAACATGTGACCAAAGGTAGAGAAGCCTTGGGACTGTGGAGAGAGAATGCTTGAGCTCCATAATCTGATATAGCTTCAGAAATAGCTAATGATTCACAAAATAAAATATCAACAACCTCATAAGAGGAAACTAACACCAAATCCCCAGCAGCAAATTTGAAGAAAAATTGCGGTACTTGATTTTTCACACCGAAATTGGTGAAAGCAGATTCAAACAGTACTGAAAGATTTTGGATTTTAAAATTTGAACCAAATAATATCATATCTGAAAGTAAATCAGATCCAAATAGGTTCACAACAGATCCAAAACTATGAAATGAAATCAAATCCCTAGCAGTTGTTTCGAAGGAGACTTGTGGTACTTGTTTTTTCACAAAATTAATAAGAACAGCTACAAGCAGTACTGAAAGATTATGAACCTGAAATATTGAATCAAGAAATATCAGATCAGATCCAAATAAGATCATATCTGATCCAATAAGGTTCATATCAGATCCAAAAGTATGGTCAACCGAGACGGTGGATGCATAGTTGTCTTTTTCTTCAAAATTCTGAATTTTGGTGCATGCAATTCTGCAGGATTTTGTTGGAAGATCTAGATCATGGGGAGCGAATTGATCACTCTTGTAATCTAATATTTTTTCCAAAATATCCAAGGTATTACATATTTGCACACCAGCATCAACAGTAGAGGGAGAAAAATCAATTTTGTCTTCACTTTCGGAAGCAATTACTGGTAAATTTTGCACAGAATTCAAAGGAAAATCGCTAGTGAATGTTTGCATGGAAGTGTAGCAATGTTTTTCTTCAATATCAGAGATTTGAATGTCTTCTTCTATTTCATCCATATGAGGAGGTGAGATATCAGAGATCTCACAAACTTTCGGAGCATCAGGAGAAGGAGTCACTGCAAGGAGACTTTCTTCAATTTGAATTGACTGTGTAGAAGATTTTGCTTCTTCTTCATCTTGAACAACTTCATCAGAGAGAGTAGAGGATGAGACTTTTGAGTAAATAAATCTTCTGGTGTTGGATGTGATCTCCAAAGTGTTATTATGATCCTCATTGTGCTTGCCAAAGGTTCTGTCCAATTTTGTCCAGAGATCCTTTGGGTATTCAACAGAACCAATAAGGTAGTGCAAGATAGGAGAAAGGGCCAGACATTTTGCTCCAAAATATCTATCACCTTCATTTAGCCAGTCATTCTCATTCTCATAAGACTCTTTGCCAAGTCCAATAGACATCTCATAGAGACCTTGTCTCTTCAGAGATGCAATCATCTTCAACTTCCATTCCGAATAGCTTGTGAATGGGGTGAGAAGAGGGACTGATGGGTCCATTCGAAGTTGTACCTATTAAAACCTGCAAATCACAAGAAAAGGGGCACCGTAAGGTCAAACAACCTGCACATTTTAGGCTTTCATCACACTCATCATAATTGATCAAGCAAGCTTGATCAACAATTTCTTTACTTGGGGTATTAAGTGGTAAGCCTTGGCTTCTGGTGCAGTGCTGGAATTTTGAGATTTTGCTCAATTTTTCATGCAAGATCTGTAAAAAACCATGTTTTGGAGAGATCTAAGCTTCGTTCCCCCGTGAACTCTGATACCATATTAATTTGTCATAGTGGTCTAGGAACTGAAAGCACAGTATCACAAAGAATATAGACAAATATGCATAAAATTGGCAAAATGGTGCTACAATGGAAGTAGCAGCTCTATATATCAAATGAAAGAATGATAACATAATACAATAATCATGCCAGATGCATGAATGCCAAGACAATTCAAATTCCCAAGGAGGTCATTCGAATTGAATGAGTGAGTCTAGCTTAACTAAATGTAAGCCATAGTAAACACTCTAGTTAACCACTGATCAAAACCCTAATTGACTCAACTGAGTCTAACTGAAAGTAGCTCAGACACATATCACTACAAGGAAACCAACAAGTGGTAGCGCATCAATGACTCCAATGAACCTCGATAAGGTTAACTGAAGTGTAACTGACCATCAGAAGTGGTTGGAGGTGCCTGTGTTAGCTCCAATTCATAAATAATCATTTAAAAATAATTAAATAATGAATGGAGGCACCTTCACCACTTAACTTAACTGATTGTAACCATCAGTTATCAATTAGGTGCATTTATGACACTCAGATCATTCCTGGAGTGCTCCAGTTGGCCTCCCCAAATGAAGGAGAAGGCTCAGTTGGCCTCCTTGACTGAAGGTAGGCATGGGTGTGCTCATGCAGATGTCATACAATGCTCCTATGATGTCAATTAAGTCAATAAAACTTAGGATAGTGGTTTAACAAAGCCAAATTGACCAAATTAAGTGTGCATGGTGGGTAAATGTCTCCAACAAGATTGACTCTTGTCCTCTTTATATGGTATGGTTTTGGTACTAAAATAATCTCATGGAAAATATGGTGAGATGCCCTTCTCTCCCTTCAACTAGTATGTTGTTATAAATTGTCCTCACAACCCTTAATTTGTAGCAAAAATCTGAAGTTAGATGAACTTAACAAGGTCCATACACAGGATGATCTTCACAAATCATGAGCATGAAGTCTTACTACTGGAACACAAACTTGTTTAAGACTCCCATATCAATGTCAAGGATTGTCATAAATCCATTCTTAATGTTTTATTTCAACAACACTCCCCATGAGCAGCATTGTGCACTGGTAAGTTTTTGAGTTTAATATTTAAACTTATTCATTGTTTTTGAGTTTAAGCTTTAAAATGAGAAATTTATTTGTGCTAGATGTAATGAAACATTTAAAGGCTATAAGCTCTAAAACCCGAGAATAAATGGTGTGATCATTGTAAGGAATTCTAAGCTCTTGATAATTTTACCTAGAATTAGTAATGGGAAATATTCTTCATCATGTCCTATTTTGATATTTTGAAATGCTTAATTATAATGATGACCATGACAATGAGCCTTCATATAATGGATTTCAAATTTTTGAAATGATAGAGGATATTCTAGTCTTGATTTGTCTACTCCAACCCCAAACCCACCACCCCTAATCCAAAGGATACTATGAATTATGCTCTCAAGTTGATCAATCACAATAATTCCCTCAATTTTGAAAATGAATACCATTCAAAACCTTGCAAAGTCATCTCCTCTGGAAAAACACTGTTGGGATAGCATGCACAAAGCCACCAACAAAGCACTTGACCCTGAACGAACGAGGAAGAAAACTAGCAGCAAAGCACAAGCGCATGAAAAGAGGATGTTGTTCTTGTTGTTGGAGGTGTGGGATGGCCACTAATAGAGGAAATAATGAGGAGGACTGGGAGAGGTTATTCCAGGACGAGACCCCGGGGCATATTTAGAATTCAATTAATGTCATCGAGGAGGAGGTATACAGTTGTAACATCCATAGTTGGATATTATCAATTAAGTAATTTCTTAAATAACCCACATATCCGTAGATAATAAAATATGAATAAATTGATAGATAAGTCCAAATTACAATTGAGGGCCCATTATTTATATTTTGGCAGAATACCCTTTCATTAAGAGTCATGTCTTTTCGTAAAGACATTATTAATTATTAATATTTATTAATATTTATTTTATATATATGTTGATGTTTATTATTATTATTATTTGTTGTTGTTGTTATTATTTGAGTTTGTTACATTGCCACTCCCTTAGAAAGGCTTTGTCCTCAAAGCCTTATAATGTTTCGGCATCATTTTTTGTAGTGTCGCAGCGGATGAAACATGTCGATACGAACTACTAACAGTTGAGCACAACTTCCGATATGTGGACGAATCAATCCATCCCAAATTGATTTGTTGTGGACTGTTGGAATTCCATATTGATCTATCGTTAGGAGATTTGATCACATTGGTACTGCTATCTTTCTACATTTCCCACTTTTTAGAATATATGTTTTTATGGTTGGGGTGTCGATATGGAATTTTCATGATGTCATTTTCTTTTACGAGTGTCATTTTTTTAGGATTGATCTGAGAAGAAAGTTGTATTTTTGTCTCTTGAGGTTTTAAGGTTTTGTTCTATATCTTTTCCAACTTGTTTTCTAACAGCATGTTATCATTTTGAAACTTCTTAATCACTTCTACATGTGATTTTCTGTCATCTTCAGACTTCTTAAGTTGTTCCTTAAGATCTTTGTTATGCCTTCTGATACAATGATTTTCTTCCTGTTTGTCTAGAATTTTTCCTTCAATGTCTTCCGTATATTGTTCTGTCTTCCGACTACTTTTCAACTTCTTAATTTTTGTGACTACTGTCTTGTTATGATTTCTTAATCTGAAAATTTCTTCGGAATTGCTTGATAACACCTTGTTGACTTTTGTCAGTTCTAACTTATGTGTCTTCTTACAGTCATCATACTGCTGCTGGAGTTTTTCTTTTTGTTGTTTATGGTGACGTAACTCTGTTTCTTTATTTTCTAACTTCATTCGTACTTGCACCAATTCAGCATCTAAGTTTCCATGATGAGTTTGTTTAGATACTTTATTTCTTCTTCTAATTCATTATCGCATCCATATGGTGATTTTTTGTCATTTTTTGAATTTCTGATCTCGTCTTCTAAGTTTTGATTATGAATTTTTAAACATGATATTTCTTTATCCTGATCAGATAACATTTTCTTGTTATCATTTATGGTTCATTCTAACTGTCGATTTTGATTCCATAAGCGACGATTCTCGTTGTCTCTCCACTCTTTCAACCACTTCTGCATCTCAACGTCAACTTGTATACTTTTATTGATCGCCTTATATTTCTCTAACCCGTCCACTGTTGTTTGTAGCTGTGACTTCATTTCTGAATATGTAGGTGCAATTGTTTGTGACTGTGTTTTTACTTCACTTTTGTCTTATTTTTGTCTCTTTTTTTTTACCTTCCTTTTTTTATGGCAATCTTCCTTCTTCTTCTCTTTTGTTTTCCAATAGTTTTGTAAACTACGAATAGATTGGGTGGTTGGGAGGAATAAGTGTGACCTTCCCCACCTAGGTTCAAATCTCACTTACTTATTTGTAGTTATTATTATGCCCTTTTTATATTCAAACCCAAACCCACTTTAAGAAACCACATGTGGTTTCACTCTTACCTTCCTCTTTTTTTAACTTTTCTTTTCTTTTCTTTTACCTCTTTTTTTGGGGGGGTTACTTTTACCTTTTTTATTTTTTAATTTTTTAATTTTTTATAAGGACAAAGTCCTATTTTTTCGGGAAACCCAATTCTACACAAGGTGTAAATAATGTTGTCCAAGGTCCGTATAGCTCGGATACCACTGTAACATCCATATTTGGATATTCTCAATTAAGTAATTTCATAAATAACCCACATATCCGTAGATAATCAAATATGAATAAATTGATAGATAAGTACAAATTACAATTGAGGGCCCATTATTTATATTTTGGCAGAAAACCCTTTCATTAAGATTCATGTCTTTTCGTAAAGACATTATATATATATATATATATGTTGATGTTTATTATTATTATTATTATTAGTTGTTATTATTTGAGTTTGTTACAATAGTGAGTTTCAACTTAGACTTGGAGGAGACATCGCAATGTCAAATTATTGGAGACTTAAGTTTATTCTCGCTCGTTTTATGGACGAGCGAGACAGCTACGCCGAGATGGTCAGGGTGACCGTGGGCATCTTCAAGGAATATGCAGAGAACAACCTGCACAATATGAATGAAGTCCTAAGACTCTCGGCATCCCCCCTTCATTTGTGAGCCAAGGAGGGACATTATGGAAGCCGTTGAATCCAGTCAAGCAGGTTCAAATCAGAGTGTGGGGGAAGCTAATGAGGCCTCAAAAGAGGTCGAGTCTTCCCGCAGGTAGTAGTTGTCTCATTGTCTGCTCTTCTATTATCCATATTTTGTAATGTTATACAGCTTTCAGCTATCTAGTTTCAATTTCCTGTTGTCTCTCTGTAATCATGATCGAGCGCCCACGCTCAAAGGCTGGGCGACTCTCATGTTGTCACACCTCACTCTCTGGCCACTTTTGTTTCTTTTCTTAGATGGTTGCAGCAGCAATGCCTGACTCCATGTTTCAGGTGCAAGTTTATGTAATTTTCCTTGTTTTATTTATGTAGTAATAGAGAAAGCCCTATCTAATTTACAAAAAAAAAGGAGTGATAAGAAGATCACAACAATCCAACGTGTCAAATTTTAGTTGAGAGTGTTAATTAAATACTTATATGGTAAATTCAATATAAAACTTACTTATAGTTGTCTCTTACTCTTTGAGTCTTGACACATTTAATATTTTATGGTTGTCTCTACGCCTTGACCCAATTCGTATTATAAGGTGAGGATGTGCATGCATAATAATCCTTAGTTATGACTATGAGATGAGGATTTAAACGGAAGAGGATGTAAAGACAAGTAATTTTTATATGTATTTTGGTGGTGCTGAGGACAAATGTTGTGAGAAACCACAATATTTGGAAGGACGAAGGGATATTACATCACAATCATGCCACCCATCAAATTGAAGACTATTCTTGAGCCAACATTTTTTTTTTAATTATAGCAATGCATAAATCGACCTCTGCACAGTTTTTGATCCTAGCTACATGTCATTATTTGTATTTGCATGACATCGAGTTTTGTTTATAGTTGTCATGAGTCCATGATATTCATGCAAGAAATGAATTTGTATAGAGGAGGACTCATCAAACCGACCTTTTGAATTTCATTTTGACGAAAAAAGAGTGGACATTGGTAGCAAGGTTCACATAGGTAGTGGGCACAAATTTTTGAGCTCATTTTGGGCCTAGTAGTAGACTAGTAGTTCGTTTTTGTTATAGTCGTAGTTTTTGACACATTGTCACACTTTAGATTGCAACCCCGAGTAACTTGGGAGTCAGAGTCACATCTCGATGGCTAGTGCCCTGTAGTCATCAATGATTACTAGTCATCTTGCACAACTAAATAGTGAGTGCATGACATGAGTGAGTGAGTGATTATAATTTATCATATTTCCAATATTTTGAATGACGAGTTGACCTTTATAGAATAATAATTTCAATGTCTTGAGAAATTTATATGGATGGGTAATTTCAAATGGTGCCCTTCTTTTGAAATGTTGATATAAATTATGCCCTTCTTAATTGGAAGGGTAAAATTCATATTTTAAATTTTTTTTAATGGGAAATTTTAACTTTACACTTCTGGGAAGGGCTGGGAAGGGTTCAATTTTGAACATCGCTTGGCGCTTTTTCACTTTTTCCCTTGATTTATAACTATAAGCTTTTACTCCCTCGCTAGGGGGATCTACTTCTTATTAGGTATAACCAACTTGGATAGAGATAAGCTTATCAATTCATTCAATGAAAGAAGGGTGAGGTGTATCGAAAGAGAACCCTGATGAAGTTAAGGGTCTATAGGGTGCAAAAGGTGGTTTGAAGAGAAAAGAGCTAGAGCACGGAGTCAGAGTCACATCTCGATGGCTAGTGCCCTGTAGTCATCAATGATTACTGGTCATCTTGCACAACTAAATAGTGAGTGCATGACATGAGTGAGTGAGTGATTATAATTTATCATATTTCCAATATTTTGAATGACGAGTTGACCTTTATAGAATAATAATTTCAATGTCTTGAGAAATTTATATGGATGGGTAATTTCAAATGGTGCCCTTCTTTTGAAATGTTGATATAAATTATGCCCTTCTTAATTGGAAGGGTAAAATTCATATTTAAAATTTTTTTTAATGGGAAATTTTAACTTTACACTTCTGGGAAGGGCTGGGAAGGGTTCAATTTTGAACGTCGCTTGGCGCTTTTTCACTTTTTCCCTTGCTTTATAACTATAAGCTTTTACTCCCTCGCTAGCGGGATCTACTTCTTATTAGGTATAACCAACTTGGATAGAGATAAGCTTATCAATTCATTCAATGAAAGAAGGGTGAGGTGTATCGAAAGAGAACCCTGATGAAGTTAAGGGTCTATAGGGTGCAAAAGGTGGTTTGAAGAGAAAAGAGCTAGAGCACGTTAATCTTGGGAAGCGGGTGATAAAATGTGTTAAGCATAATAAGCAACATAAAAATTGTAAAATGATTTATTTGAGTTTTCGAAAACCCTTGGCGCCATTTACAAAATTTACAAACTTTTGAGTTTCGATAGTATTGTAAAATGATTTATTTGAGTTTGGAAGGTATTTGATCTAGTCTAATATGTTATCAAACATGGGATCTGAAATATGTTTTCACGTTTTAATAGCTATAAAGCACTATTTAGTGCTAACGGGTCCATGGGGTAAGCTAGGCTTGGAAATAATTTCTAACCAATACTGATGGTTGCTTGGTATTCATTGGGGCTTGGTATTGGCACTCTTTAGAATCATTTTTCCATGATTTCACGAGACTAGATAATCAAAGAGTCTGAAACTGGGTCAAATTCTGCCGGAGTTGGTTCTTTCCAAGTCTAACATCCATTCCATTCATGATTGGTTATAGTTTATTTAAACTAAAAGTCTATCCTAAATAGAATATCACAAATTCAACTCTATATTTAAGACGTATTTACACATTTCAAATAATACAAGACCTCTGGCTAAACTCACATTGGAACTATCGCAGTGCACTTGATTCTAAACTCACATTGGAACTATCGCAGTGCACTTGATTCCACAGTGAGTCTCATAAAAAAACCAATATCCAAACCTTGCATGAAACCTATCACGGACCAACAAAGATAAAAAAGAAAATGTCCGCATTGCAAACAACTCTAAATCTCATTGTTACAACTTTAGGGATGATCCCCCCTAATAGTTATACAAACAAAACCTTAGCATTGATGCAACATCTTGTTGCCACTCCTGCAGTCGCCCCCTGCCCCAAAATTGAGGGCGCACAAAGAGTTTTGCAAAAAATATCAATGATTTCATTGATTTTTAGATGCCTGGACAAATGAAGGATCCTGTACAAATCGTAATGTTCATTACATTATGAATAAAATAAATGCTAACAGTCTTAATAGTTTCGTAACAAAACCTAAGCCTTCCCTATCAAATAATCAAAATGGTATTGATGACATTGCTATGGAATATTAGTGTCTATTGCACTAGGTACCACAAAGCAAGAAGCAATTTTCACAATTTATGAATGTCGATTTGTTTCAAAAGAAAAAATAAACGGTAGTGCGAATGTTGCAAACCGTTAACCTAATGATTCAAGCTCACCCCTCGCAACTATTATGGTCTTGTGGCCCGGTAATTCTCTTTTTGCAAGCATGGAGGTTTATGACGAATAAAGGGGAGATGAAGGAGAGAAAGAAAACAAATCTCATGTACATCCATTCTTAACAAAATGTGTAAATCATTATCATTATACCCACAAACTTCAAAAAGCCACAAACACAGTTCCTATAAAACTCTGCAATAATGCCAAGAAGAGTAAATATGAGTATAATAAAGGCAATGCTTCTCTCCTTGACACCCTCGTGTTGATGTACACAACCACCCATTAAGATTGAAAAAAAACAAAACCACGAGTCAGATGATGGTACAAGAAAAACCTAATAAATCGTCTCCACTTTGTGTGTAGTAAAAGGCACCAAATAAGATTAGATTGTGTGGAAAAAAAATAACACTTGGAGTAAAAATTATCACCGCAGGCCATAACCTATAAAAAAATCACATATGCAATGTTGTTAGATTTTTATCATTTAAGCAATATGATCTAGGATCTTATTTGAGAGAATAACACACACAGCAAAAATCACAAGAGACAAGAGACACAAAGAATTTTCCTTGGGGAAACCATAAAGGAGAAAACCCTGCAACTTCCTCAGAGATATAATGAGCACCAATGGCAGCAGTAAAACCCAAAGACATAAAAAATGATCTCCATAGTTGTTCTCTCTCTCTCACTTGAGAGAGCTTCTCCTCTCTCACTCATGCGCCCCAATGAGTGAGTGTGTGTGTGATAAATAGAGAGGATCACTCTCTATTTATATTCTTTCATTCACTTAAATTCCATTCCAACAAGTCGGCCTCACTTAAGAATTACTTACTAGGGCCGACATCTCTAGGAGAGTCTAATAACCCTAGTGCCCCACAACTGTGGGGACTTTGGCCTCTGATCAACAAGGAGGGTTAACCTTGACTCAATTGTGGGGACTATTGCCCCGAAGTACAATGGAGGGTTAACCTCAATGACTTTACATGACTTGTTTACATTATTGAATCTCTCTATCGAAACATCGGGGCATGAAATGACTCAATTACATTTCAGATACTTCTCAGAATAAACATCGGGGTACAATACATAAGATATACAAGTGAATACATTCTGAAGTTACAAATACATCAACACTCCCTCTTAACTAAGAAGGTATTCTCTCGACATAATTTATCAACACAAGTCTTCTTCTTTGTATCATCTAGATCATCATCAAGTCACCTTCATCGTGAAGTCATCTTCATCAATTCTGGATCATCACTGGATCATCATCGATTCTAGATCATCATTGGATCATCATCAAGTATGGATCATCACTGAGTCATCATCAACTCTGGATCATCATCAAGTCTGGATCATCACTGGATCATCATCATCATTACTGCTTCCGCTATCTCAATCAAATGGTGCTATCTCTTCATTCTTCTCATCACAGGAAGTTCTACAGAGCCAACCCTTTTTCATGCTGTTTGTAGGCCTAGCCTCTAGGTAGGTCTTCATATTCTCCAGCACTTATATCTGACCCAGTCAGAAAGGCCCACCCATCACTTATATCTGACCATGGGAGGGCCCGGCCTGCCCCCATGTTAGAATGGTCCAACCCTTACATCTAACCATGGGAGGGCCCAGCCTTCCCCCATGTCAGAATGGCCCTGCACTTACATCTGAACATGGGAGGGCCCAGCCTACCCCCATGTCAGAATGGATTTTCCCTTACATCTAACCATGGGAGGGCCTAGCCTTCCACCATGTCAGCATGGAGCTACCCTTACATTTCAACATGGGAGGGCCTAGCCTCCCCCCATGTTAGAATGTCTCTGCCCTTACATCTGAACATGGGAGGGCCCATCCTGCCACCATGTCAGAATGGATCTGCACTTACATCTGACCATGGGAGGCCCCGCCTACCACCATGTTAGAATGGCTCTACACTTACATCTGACCATGGGAGGCCCTGCCTACCACCATGTCAAAATGTATCTGCACTTACTTCTAACCATGAGAGCCCCCGCCTACTGCCATGTAAAAATGTCTCACAGACACATCAATTCCCTTGGGAGGGAACATCAATCTGGAGAACACCAAGATTCTCCCTAAAGTACTCAAACTTCACTCTGGCCATTTCTAGCATAGAATCACATTAGGGCTGATTACGTCCAAGGATAACCTACGAGCTTCACCAGGAATGATTACTTCCGAGGAAAACCTACAGGTCTATTTACATCTGAGCAACCTACGAGCTTCGCCAGGATTTATGCTTAGAAAACCTGTCTCACTGACTATGCTAGAAATTCTTCTTTCGAGAGATCTCGTTCTAGATCACATACTGGAGCTTCACTGCTCCTCTTTGTATCATACAGAAAATGTAAGTAAGATCAATCAAATCAAATAGTAGTTTTCAAAAGAAACATACTACCTCCCAAATAGCAAGTGGCAATATATTTTGCCTCGGCTGTACTCAGCGCCATGCAGGACTACTTCCTGCTAAACCAAGAGATCACACCTGATCTCATACTGAAGCAACACCTCGAAGTTCTCTTCCTATAAATGGAACTTCCTACACAATACAAATCCACATTACCCTCCAGGTTAATCTTATTATTCGTATCATACTTGAGCCCATACTCAACTATCATCTTCAGGTACCTCATTGCATGCTTTGCAACCATTAGGTGAACATGTCTCAATGTGTTCTCAACAAAGAAAATATCTGGTCTCGTATTCATCAGGTACATTAAGGAACAAATCATCTGACGATACATCGTGGAATCGACCGACTTTGATGAAGCAACACTCAATAGCTTTAGGTTCAATGCCATAGGCGTGGTCACGGCCTTGCAGCCCATCATCCTAAACCTATTCAGGAGCTCTACTACATAATTTCCTTGTCACAACAAGATTCCATCTGCATTTTTCCACACCTCTATGCCTAGAAAGTAGTGCGTCATATCCAATTCCTTCATCTCGAACTCGGCAGCAAGTCTTCTTCTTTCAACTTTAATGAGTTCCTCTTTTCCTGTCAGGAACAAGTCATTGACATGTAACAAGAGAATCACTGATCTTCTGCATTCAACCTTGAAGCAAATGTAAATCCTAAAGTCATCAGTAATCGGTCCATCTTGGTGTACCATGTCGAACCTCAGGATCTTCTGCAGTCACTCCCTCTGCCTTTCGTACTTTATGCATTGAAACATTATGTACTAGAGTGACAAGTAGCTTCCTCTGCTAACTAATATTCTATGTATCCATCTAGGGTCATTGGATACCAAGATCCTTTATCTTGAAAATGTTCTTCTTGCACCCATCTGTGAGCTTGTCATCCTCTATAGGCTTTCATCTTCAACCTTGTAAAAAGGGTTAAGATCTTAATCACTCTAGGTGATCTTCAAGCTCCTCATGTATGTGTTATCCCATGGGTTTCTTCTGAGCTCGTACAAGGATTTATTTCATGTCATGTATTTCTAGTGGCTACAAATGTCTCTTTGTAGTCTATGCCTTCTTTTCGTGAGAATCCTTATGCTACGAATCTTTCCTTATATCCCACGATGTTTCCATCTATTGCATGATGGAACTACGAACTTCCCTTCGGGTCTCGATACTACAACCTAGACATCATTCTTCTTGAAATAGTCTTCCCTTTCTTCTTGGCTACTTCTTCATCAATTATGTCACTGCATTCGTCACATTATTATTCATCTTGGATTATTTCTCGAACCGTCGTCACTTGTTCTTTGGAACAAGTCTCAACCTTCTTTGCTTGTAGGTGATTGTACACAATATTTCCTACAAGTCATATGCACCAGTTGTATGGTTAGAAACATTTCATAAGGTATATTCATAATGAAAAATTATTATGCATAAATATATGATCATGCAACTATTTTAGTAAATACAACATTCATCCATATCTCAATGAAACTTTCTAGATGCCTTCCATCTCTACCACGACAACATTGAGATTGTGCACTAATCCAATATGTCAGCAAAGAGGTTTCATTCTAGATAAGTAGTAATGGAGAGTTGTATAGCACCATGAGCTACTTACCCATCACATGCATATTAGTAGTATACTGTCATTAATGCAAACATTATATCATGCATAACACATCAACTGAACATAAACAAATGCATAACAAAATAATATCATGAAATGACAATTGAATACTTATATTTATTTTTTTCTTGGGTAGAATCCTTCTTTTAGCTTCATCATCTTCTTCATTCATAGCATCATCATTTCTTATCCAAATGCTTAGATGGATCAGAGTTTCTTCAAGAATTTAGTTCTTCATATTCCTCATCACTTGAGGGATATTCTTTGAATCGTGAGGGCTTGATCTTCAGTTGCTCCTATCTTCTTTTCTCCTGTTATGAGTCTAGCTTCTTCTTGTGTGCACTCTTCCCAGAGTCTATTGAAAGTAATTACTTCCTTCCTGCACAAATTCCTTGAATGAATGAATCCCATGATCCTGGGAGGCCATTCAAGGTGGTTATCACCACTTCTGCATTCTCCACTTCTTCTTCTACCGCTTCAAGTTGTTTTTTGATTTGAGAGACCCTTGTAAAGTATAACTGTATGGTCTCAGCATTCTGGATCTTCACATTCTTCAATTGGTTTCTTGAAGTCATCTTTTGATTTATGTTATTCCCCTTAAATAGCTTGGTCAAGGAATCAAACATCTCTTTCAGTGTCTTTAGGAAAGACACTTGTGGTATAAGGTGATCCTCTATTGAATCAGCAATGATCTTCTTGTACTTGACCAAGTTCTTCTTGTGTAAGGCTTTTAGCCTCATCTCCCTCTAGAACTGGAACCTCTCCACTTATGTAGGTGTCAAATTAATTTTATTCAAGAACCAGTGAGATCCAATACATCCATGATTGGAATTTTTTTTTCAGTTTCACCAAACTTGTCATCAATCTGGTGTGACTTGTCAATTAGAAATGAGAACCTCAAATGTAAATAACAAAATATTAGATCTTACCGAGTTGAGGTGTCCGTCCTGGTTCCAGAGTTGGTTGATCTAGGGTTTGTCAAAGAAAACCTAATTTTAAAAACTTGGAATCTTTCATATCTGATTGGATAGAAATATAGACCTCTTCAAGGCGATCTATCCAATGTATTCCTTTTCTAAAAATAGTGGAGGGAAACTCCCAGAACATGAAGCCCTAGTTTACCAATTTCTTCTGCATAAATGCCTAACATTGTTTCTGCGGTATCTCTGAAATTACAAATCCTCTATGTCTGAAATTGCGTACTAATGTAACTGCATATGTCCTTGTTTCAACACCATAGGTTTCATCAGAATTTGTTTCAACAATTGGGACTTATGAGCGTTTTCCCAAGGTGACCTGTTTCAGGACTGTTCATCATAATGAATTTGTACGGACTTCCACATGTCACTGTTTCATCTTCGGAGTCTGAAACTATTACCAGAGAGAGTACAGGCCGTTCCATTTTTGGAACATCTTGATAAATTTCATTTGGACCTTCGTAGCCCGAGATATAGCAATTCTCCCCAGGTATCTTGTTTGGGGAGGAATCTTGGGAGAGGCTAGAACCCTAACTTGGAGGAATCATATCTCCTAGAATGTAGTGAATGTGAGGCTGAAACTTGGATAAAATGTACATCAGGAATTTATATTCGACCTGGGAAAGTTTCATCACCTGATCCTTCTCCAAGCTTGATATATAGTGAATCTACCTAAACTATCATTTTTAGTATTTTAGGGTTTTTCAGGCCTTAGATCAAACTAGGTTTTGACTTTCCTGAAGTTTCACCCAACCAAAAATCTCGACCTAGATCTCTAAAATTCGATTTTTATGAGGAGAGTAATCCTATGCCAAGATCACTCAAAAATTCCTCTTCTGAGAAAAGTCCTAATTTCCCACAGCAAAAACTGAAAATGCCCAGAATCAAATTCCGCTTCAATAGAAAGATGTGCCCTTCAATGGAGAGTTAGCCTAGCATTCTTTTGCTGATGGATTGTGCAGAGAGTGATTATAAATTTATATTATTTAATTCACTTAATTGGCTTTAAAACAATTTATAACTTATAATCACATTTTTAAAATTTATTTTTCTATAATTTATTATTCTCACATTAAAATTTACTACAATCACTTTCATATAAATTATGAGAAAATGAAAATATGTCATATTAGTATATAAGATTTTAATGCATTTTTTTTTAGCAATAAAAAAGTTATGTATATTGTTTTTTAGCAATAAAAAAGTTACGAGTAATTAATATATCCAATTAACTGAATAAGTCAACACTGGTGTATAAATTCTTTTAATTTATTACTTGATTTTATTGTATATTAATTTTTAGCAATAAAAAAGTTGTGAATAAATAATATATCATATTAACTTAATAAGTGAATGGTGCTGCATAAATTTTTTTAGTTTATGAGTTGAAGCCTAAATTATTTTAATATTTTTTATACACGAAAATAAATTATTAAAAATTATTTTTATAATATAAATACTTATCTAAGAAAATTATTTCTACTCCTTGCAACTAAAAAAATTATAAATATAAAATACACGTCTTAAAAATTAATGTTACTAATTTGTTAAAAAAATCATCATAATACAGTTTTACACATTATGTTATACTTTCAAATTAAATATAAATGGCTTAATTAATTTTATTAATTCTTTAATCATTAAAATTTTAAAATATTAACAAGTTAATATTATTAAAATTATAACAAGTTATAACAACATAATTTGCATATTATTCTATAAAATTAACTATTAAAAAATTATAATATTTTTTTTTGTCAAAAAAAAAATTCATAATAAAGTTATAATCATATAAACATTTATCATATCAACATATTGTTTTATACATTCAAACATGATATAAATGAATGTGTATGATNTATAAATATCATTCATGAATTTAATTTATTTTAAAAATACAAGATTATATATATATATATATATATATAAAAGTTTGACATTATAATATTAAATAAAATTAAGTGAATATATAATTTAAAATTAAAAAACATGAAAATGACAATAACATTATTTTATGAGAAAGTGAATTGTGAGTACTTTACTTGAAAATAACAATAATATTATTTTATGAGAAAGTGTGAAATGACATTTATTGTGAGTGCTTTACTTTATGACTTAAAAGTACTTGGACTGCTACCTTAGTTAACTATGGGTTTTCATCCACCATAGAAAATGTGAAAAAAAACATTCTTAACTCATGCAATGCCACCTCAACCATGGGGGATGATGTCATCTACTAGAATGTAATTGATTGATTTTTGTAGTACATTTTGGTCCTTTTAAGGCCCATTTTTTACCTCAAATTCTCTCTAATGACATAAACTACCAAATTTGAGCAAAGTCGTTTCCTATACTCTTGCACGCTCCTATAAAATAGGGTTTGGCATGATAAAATTGGGAAATGAACTTTATGAGATGCAAAGTAAAGGCAAAGCCAATAGGCGCAGTTGGCTTATAACCTGCACATAAAGTAGTGGAAGTTGCATCCCTTATGGGTCGAAACCGTTCCAATCAAGTTCAAGATTTTCTACAACCACCTCTACATCTAATCAAGGAGATAGCAATAGCAGTGAGTGCGACAACGAACTAGATTGTTATGTTGCATAATTGAATGGCTCTATGATTTCAAAGGGTTGGGAATCATGTTCAAGCTGATTTAGCATATGTGATGAAAAAAATTAACTTTTGATTTGAAAAAAAAAAACCATGCATTTGGAAAACAACAATCATATAAAAAAACTAGAAACTTGTTTTTACTTTAAGAACTACTTTTCTCTTTCTCTTACCATGAGAAAATGTATTCACATCAATTTTAAATCTTATAAGACAAGTCTAAGGTCCATAGTGTTGAACGTGCATTTTGTTAATTAAATTGATATGTTACAGCATTGAGTAATCAATTTTCATATTAGGGATATTGTTTTCTCACACAAGGACCCAACCCTATAATCCATATACATAGAATATCTAGAAGTAGGTATTTTTCATTGTCCAACAACACAGTCAATCTTCCCATTCTTCATTGGTTCACCTGAAATGTAAGGTGTATTTGTATTCTTATATGTTAGTGGGTAAGTAAAATCCTAGTTATATGCATTGTATACAACATATTTAGTTTTGTCTTTCACTAAATGTAAATAGTATGGTCGTGATATCCATTATATATAGCTGGGGAAGGTACATTTCAATTTTTCAGTGTATCATGCAATGCTAGAGTTTAGTTTTCTTGTTTGTTAGTAAATGAAAATAGCATGGTAGTGATATCTATTGTATACAATTGAGAATGTACATTTCAATTTCTTTTGTATGAGTGAAAGGAAAATACCATCTCATACCAGTGATATCCATTGTATACAACTGTAACAGGTACAATTCAGTTTTTTGTTCATTACATATACACTTGGAACACGTATAATTTAGTCTCATCAATCGACGATGCAATATAGATTCAAATTTTACACTGTACGAGACATGCTAAATAATTATTAGGAATTTGGACGAGTAATTTCTATGCAGAAACATCAAAATAACGATCTTAATATTTTAAATGCTCTATTATTGCATTGACTAAGCCCACCTCTTTTCTCCCATTTCTTATCTAGAACTTATGGAAGTATTTCTTGATTTTTAGTTGAATGAGTATTATAACTACAATCTCCTTGAGAATTACATATGAATGAGTGTAACAAGCTTTTGTGATCATTGCTTAAGAAAAATCCAAAACATACAAATGTAAGTTGGAGGGTGTTAACTAAATGGTAGAGCATCTGCATTATATGATGCAGAAGATTGGTGGTTCGATTCCACCCTGTCCTATTATAAATATTTTCATTCTATCACTATTACATAGAGAGATCTTAATACAATATTTGTGGAAATTGTTTCAACTTAAGACAAAAAAAAAATTGTGTATTGTCTCAATTATTGTTTTTAATCGAGTGTCTTAAACTATTGACTTAATGTTAAGACAATAGTTTAAGACACTCGGTTAATGACAATAATTAAGATAATACATAATTTTGTTTTTGTCTTAAGTTGAGACAATTTCCACAAATATTGTCTCAATACCCCCCTCTATGTACTATAGGATCAATGCTCTCTATATTGGTCATGCTCAAGGAAGGTTGTGGCAAGTAGCGAAGGTGTCAATGCGGCAAATGCGAAGGTGGCAATGTGGTCAATGTAGTGACATTGAAGGTGGTTGAGTAAGTTGCATGATCTATGCTTTCATTCAAGGTTCATTTAATGCGGTACATGGAAAGTGGCAATGAAGGTCGTTGAGTAGGCTACATGATTGATGCCCTCATTCAGTGTCCATCGATGCACTCATTCAATGATCATTTAATACCTAGGGTAGAAACGGTGTAGACTTGACAATAAGGCCCTCAATATTTCAGCCAATAGGATTCAAGCCAAAAATT
The DNA here is from genome assembly GCA_001517045.1 of Pseudotsuga menziesii. Taxonomy (NCBI): domain Eukaryota; kingdom Viridiplantae; phylum Streptophyta; class Pinopsida; order Pinales; family Pinaceae; genus Pseudotsuga; species Pseudotsuga menziesii. Next base: position 139,732 of record LPNX010246176.1, read on the forward strand.
TTAAAAAGTTAGGATAACCTTACCTCATGAAAACACGAGATTGAGAATTTTATTGAAAGTGGTTGAAATGTAAATGGCAAAATAAAAATAATAGGTAGTAAACATTGTTAATAGGCTTCAATGATGAATGAAATAAATATACACTACCTATAGACAAATATAATAAAGAATACATAGATTATAATTTATATTCACGGGTCTACACATTCTCTTTTGTGATGAAGACTGAAATAAATGTTTTAATACGCATAATAAGCATGCACATGACTTATATGATATTAATCTAGTTGTTTTAATACGTAAGCAAATGACTTAGTATAATTTTAAGAGTATATTTATATAAAGGTCTATATATTTTCATTATTTTCTTAAAGATACACATCTAAACAAATAATTGGTTGGTTTTTATTGATATGTTATTATTGTTATTGACGACTTTGAGGTTGATTAGTTAAGTGTTGATTTATGAGTAATTAGATTTTATAAATATGTGACTGTTGTTTTTTATTATGTGCTCTGTAAGGGGATATATATGAATCGCTCATGACGATTAATTTGGAATAATTTTTAAAACATGGAATTTAGACTAAGGTTTGATAATATTTAAAACATTTATTTATTTTAATTTTTTATTGTTTATTATTTTTAGATTATTATTGGTCTCGAGAGATGATGTTGCCCTGGGTTCCTGTGCCCCATGGCCCGGCGGTGAGGCTGATATCATCAATGCTATAATTATCCCCAACCTTTTTTATTTTTGGCTCTTCGTAAACAATAGCTCCTTTATCATAAATTAGTCATCCATGATTCAAATAGCAGGTGGGAAGGGATGGAAATTGATATTCCATGTTTCCACGATCCCACCAGTTAAAAAATGTTTTCAACAGAGTGCCCTCCTAAAAAGTAAATCTGTCAACAATGGTTCAAATCACACATGGGCAGTGATGACAATTAATAATATGATATGAACAAATGAAATACATTAAGAAATTCTGGCCAAGGATATCAAATTGTACAAAGTGTCAAGTTTTTTTTTTAATCTCATTCGATTTTATGCCCCTAAACCCAATTATATTCTGTGCCATTCTATCACTATTACATAGAGGGATCTTAAGACAATATTTGTGGAAACTGTCTCAACTTAAGACAAAAAAAAATTGTGTATTGTCTCAATTATTGTTTTTAAGCGAGTGTCTTAAACGATTGTATTAATGTTAAGACAATAGTTTAAGACACTTGCTTAAAGACAATAATTAAGACAATACATAATTTGTTTTTGTCTAAAGTTGAGAGAATTTCCACAAATATTTTCTTAATACCCCCCTCTATGTACTTTTTGATGCCTGGAAAATCCCAGGTCACAATAGTAGGGACTCTCCCCAAGAAACGTTCTCGATTATTTTGTTATTGTTTGTTATGGGGAATCCGTCCGGTTTACGATTTGGCTACCATAGGTCAAGTAACGGTTTGAGCCTTCTCTTACCGGTCGGGGCTTGGTCCATCGTTTAGGTGTATTTTTTTGTTTTTTATTTATATATATGATATGCAAGTGCCTAATCTAAGTACAATTGATAGAGACAACAAAGAGTTCACAACGTGATGCGTAGGTTCTTATCTCTCATCTTATTACCTATTTTGCTTCAAAATCACAAACAAATAACTCCTATGTTAAACTAGCTAATTCTATATGACCTATCCCTAAGGAGCGAGATTAAATTTAACGGTGAGTAATGTACTATAGAATATGCATAAAGAATATTACAAATAGTTGTTCATAATTTAGAATACATGAATACATGTAGAAAGTTAAACATAAAGATAACTCATTGTTAGTTAAACATTCATTACTCAATATACTGCATGAGTTTCATAAAAATAACAGGAAATCATTCATAACATGGAAGTAATTCATAAGTCAGAACGATATCACAGTTCATAGAATGAGCTGAAACCAAAATAATTCAACATTCAACCAATCTACAACATGCATTTGAAAATATGGCTTCTTTATTAGAAAAGGAAATAGTTCTTCTTACAATAACTTCACAAAAGATAGCATGGAAAAGTCCTTTCTAACCTCTACTTTACCCCTACTTATCCAAAAAAAATGACTCTTGAGTTGCCCCCCTACCTTTTGGGCTTCCTTGACTCTTCCTTTACAAAATTTCTTCTTTTAGTGCATGCACTTAGAAAGGAATAAATACAAAATATTAAATAATCCTCAGTCTATGAATAAGACAAAACTAAGTTGGTCCAGTTGGTGTCTTGACAAAAACGCTCCAAGCATGTGCTTATTCACTGATGACGTGGTATTCTGCAGGTTCCAATACGCGAACTGCCACCTCATGCTTTGACAGCTGAGACTCGATTTCCTTCACCTTGGGTGTACTCTGACTCAAATATTCTTCCAACAAAAGTTTGTTACCTCATGCTTGTATAATCCAAATCTTGATGTCTTCCTCACTAATAGCTTCGAGCTTGGATATGCTTTCTTCTCCCTTTTGCAGCCTCTCCTGCAAGTTCTTCAGATGCTCTTCCCTGACTGGGAAAACTTGATCCGAGGAGCCTGTTAAAATCATGCACTGATTGTGAACCAAATGTATGCCTTTGTAAAATTCAGCACACTTTTCAATAGTTTTGTCAATCGATGTGTTTAATTTGATTGTTGTTCTACACCCAAAATTCAGTATGGCTACCTCCATCTTAAGACTTCATGCACATTTCTGAGGCATGTTAGATGGAAAGGCTGAATGGGTTCCTATCCATGCTAACTATTTTTTTACAAGCTCAACTACCTTTGATACTCTCCTCCAGAATTCCAACAAGTTGAGTGCTAGCTCTTTCAATCTGACCTCAATATGTTTAACTCTATACATTTCTCCTGCTAGGCTTAGCAAAACTTGATTTATCTCCTTTTGTAGCATCGAGGATTGATTCTGGAAAGGAGTGATGTCTATCTCCTTTTCCTTTGCCACTTGAACTTGTTCTCGTAGTAAAATATTTTGAGCTTCTAGCTCCTCTATTATCTTACTTACTATGTCTCATTTCTTTTCTGCTGCTACAACCTGCTTCTCAAGATCTTTCTTTTCCCCTTCCATAATACTTATTGACAATATCAAGGCATCCTTGTCAGATTGTAAAGTTTGGCATGCCTTCTTTGACTTCTCAATATCATTGAGAATATCTTCATGCTTCCTCTTCAAACTTTGTCCCTCACCTCTTTCTTTCTTCAGAGTTTCCTTCATTTGAACAACCTTCTTCTTATATTATTCTAGATTAGTCATAATTTTATCAACATTATCTTCATTAGCAAGGGCTAAGGCCACACCTGCCCTTTCCATAAGTCTTGGATCTTTGTCAGTCCTGTGAACAATTGTTTTCCCAGTTCTCATGACTCCTTGCTTTTCCCCAGTGTCCACTTTCTTCTTTGTTCTCATGACAATTATTTTCTTATCCTTGTCATAAAAAAATGGTAATTAAATCGACCACCTCCTGCTCTTGGGATGGGATAAAAGGGATTAGTTCAATCCCTAATGTTGGAGGTGAATCTCCCATGGCTGTGCTGCTAGATGGAACAGATGATCCCAGCAGGTCCTCATAAAACTAAGTCTTCTCCAAAGTTGCACGATCTTGTTCCTCTTGCTCTTTTCTTTGAAGCTTGTCATCTGCTTTCTCTGCATGTTCTTTTTCTTTGTCAGTCGCTCCTAGTCCTAACCTCTCATCCTCTTCCTACCTTTTCTTAGCTTCTCCTTCTTGATTCCTTTTCGTAGCTTCCTCTTTTGCTAACCATAGATCAAACTAGAGCATCGGTAAGTGTTTTTCGATACCATAGACCAAGGTACATCTGATCGATACCATAGGCCAAGTGTTTTCCTGACGATTGATTATCCGAAGTATTTCCGACGCATTAGGTCGTCGTGCCTTTTCTTTTTTCTATGTCCGCGGGAGGTGTTATTGTTCTATCTGTCGTTTCGGTTGTTTTTTTATGAGTGTTCTGAGAGCCTAGAGTTGATTTCCTTTCCGATGTTTCAGATGCACAGTTTGGTGCATAGCCAACCGCCTTCCCAAAAGCGTTTTCGATACCGTTGAGGGTGGTAGTTTCTTATCTCATCGATGAACTCTAAGACTTTTTCCGGTCTCGGTAGATTAGTTTTTAACCGCTCGATCAATGTCAACCTCATTCTTTTCTTCCATTCGAAACGCTCATAGTCCCTCGCGGGATCAGTTCTGATATAATGTTGGTGTTAACGAGGTTCCTCCCTGAGGTTTTTTATTATGCTCACCCTCGTTTAAAACCTATTTAAGCCCATAAGGGGATTTTTCACGATATTGTTAGCCATTTGGGGTATGTGGAGCTGTCAGTCGAATGAGCAATTTTAGCCAGTAGAGATCACATTTTTTCCAGGTCATATCAGCAATCCAGGTAGGATCTCACTCATTATTTGTCCTATTACTTGGTGAGTTTAATGGAACAGATTGGTAGGGTTAGGTTTGGTCTCTTTTCCGAGGAGGGTATTTAAACGTTGAGGTCGATATTATTGTGAAGCGCTGCTCTTGTTTGGTTAGCTAGGCCACTGTTTCTTTTACCTGCCCCAATCATTGTTTTCCCAGACCCTTCCATGAAAACTTCCTTGGTAGTCATTGGTAGAAGGAGGGCAGTGAGTAAACGAGCGTTTCATCGTCTACACCACTCCCTCATTTCATTAATTAGAGTATGGTGAGATTGCGGTTGTGGGCCTGTCAGAATATGTGTCTTATGGAATTCTATGGGAGGGATTTACAGTTAGGGTGAAAACCCTCGTTATCCATGAGGTTTTTCTTGTCAAGGAATCTCCAATTTGTTCCTTTCTCGTCGACAGTGTTGATGTTGGTATGCTTAGGGAAATGTTACCGTGGTGAGAGCCTAGGGACCCGAGCAGCAGAGTACCTGTCTGTGACCATTGTCTAGTACGCCCTAGAAAGTTTTAAGTTTGTTGTGTGTTTTCCTTTTCAAGAGAGCACGTTCAGGGTAAACACATGAATTTAGTCATTATGCATTATGATGATTTGGTAAAGAAATTTCTGGTTAAAATCATTTTTTGTAGAGTTTATCAAATTGCAGTTATATGATTGGAATAGATTGAATCTAACATGCTTTTGTATGATCAAAATAGTCTCATCATTCATACAGCAATATTCCTCGGAAACAAAAGAAGAAGGCGCAAGATGTGGACGAAGATCCGAAGATAGAGATCATAACCCAAGTTGAAGTTATATACAAAGATACCAAAGCTGTCACATGCATCGAACTTGAGTACAAGTGGGGGGAAATCCATTGAATGATCAACAATTGAAGTGTCCCAGATGCAGGATTGGAATATTTACCCATATATTCCAATATATAGAGGTCAACAATCATGAAGGTTGCCACGCATCTAGAACGTTTTCCATGTTCATAAGTAATAGTCTAGATCCTCCCGAGGGCTAATGTAACAAAAATGATTTTTTCTAATACTGAAGGACATGGTTATGCTGCTTATATCCCAGCTTATGTAGTTATGGCCTATAAGCTACCCACGCCCTAGACTTATCGAACTAAAGGATGGTTAAAGGACTTATATCTACATGTTCTGGACAATGTCAAAAGAATGATGCTTCCCGAAAAAAAATTCATACAAGGCCTTCCGAGGAATATGAAACTGCGAACCTTTGCACTCCTTATAGATTGATAGCATTAATGTTGAACAGGATCTTTGGAAGAGAAAATGGAAATAATTACAAGCTGAGCTAGGTACCAGTAATTTTCTTTGTGGCCACTCAAGGCACCATTTTTAACTGGACCAATTAGTGTCTAACAGTTTGTCCTCATACATAAGTGCAACGCTAGGAGGCGTTTCACAAATGAAATCAGAGTTATATATGAGCTCATTTTCGATCGATTGTATTTTGTGCACATATTCGTTCTTAGATTTGAATTTCCAATGGGAAAAGGATAAAACTTCTTTCTATGTTGCATATTAGTTGTTGTGGGCACACAAATATTTTAACCACTATAAAAGTATTTGTGAAGACTTCATAATGCCATTATATAGATTAATCTTTCTTGCTGAGTCTTATTGCATGTCTGAAGAAGCCTTGAAGATTGTACAGGATAATGGTCATTATTATATGACAGAGGAAGGCCTATATCTGAGGATGTTTGACGAAACGAGGGATCCTTCTCTTTTTCCAAAATACCCTACGAATTATGTTATTCAGAAGGAAGTAGTAAGGCAACTTTACATTGATGGGGTTTATAATTTCCTATTTGAATAGAAGAAGGATGTATACCCCCCATTCTCGTTTTACATAGGAAGTTATAAGCTCCCTAAAGTGAAGAGTGCACTTTTGTAAAGGAGTTAGAGTGCTTCCATTTTGGAGAGATAAGTTTTCATAGAAATGATTCTGAAGATAAAGTTTCTAATTATTGTGTTGCAGTAGGAGTACATTTCGAATACACGTATTTTTGGGATAAAAACGAGGAAATAATCCGAAATGCACGCAATATTATATCCTTGAGGAAGAGATTTAAGCAAAATATAACGATCGTAGGTGGAAAGGGAAATGCTATTGAGCAGCGAAATAAACGAGAGGAGGAAGATACTAAGAAAAGGAAAGAGGAGGCACTCATACTATCACAAGAAGCAGAACAATGGTTAGAAAAAGAACATTCCAAGAAAAGGTTAGCAGAAGAGGAAGCTGCAAAAAGGAACCAAGAAGAAGAAGCCAAGAAAAGGTAGGAAGAGGATGAGAGGTTAGGACTGTGAGCGACTGACAAAGAAAAAGAACATGTAGAGAAAGCAGCTGACAAGCTATAGAGAAAAGAGCAGGAGGAACAAGATCATGCAACTCTGGAGTAGACTCAATTTTATGAGGATCTGCTGGGATCATCTGTTCCATCTAGCAACACAGCCATGAGAGATTTAGCTCCGACATTAGGGATTGAACTAATCTCTTTTATCCCATCCCAAGAGAAAGAGGTGGCTGATTTAAAAACCATTTTTATGACAAGGATAAGAAAATAATTGTCATGAGAATGGAGAAGAAAGTGGACACCGATGAAAAGCAAGGAGTCATGAGAATTGAGAAAACAATTATTCACAGGACTAAAAAAGATCCAAGACTTATGGAAAGGGCAGGTGTAGCCTCAAACCTTACTAATGAAGATAATGTTGATAAACTTATGACTGATATAGAACAATATAAGAAGAAGGTTGTTCAAATGAAGGAAACTCTGAAAAAAGAAAGAGGCAAGGGACAAAGTCTGAAGAGGAAGCATGAAGATATTCTCAGTGAGATTGAGAAGTCAAAGGAGGCATGCCAAACTTTACAATCTAACAAGGATGCCCTGATATTATCAATAAGTATTATGGAAAGGGAAAAGAAATATCTTGAGAAGCAGGTTGTAGCAGCAAAAAAGAAAGGAGACATAGCAAGCAAGAGAATAGAGGAGCTAGAAGCTCAGAGTATTTTACTATGAGAACAACTTCAAGTGGCAAAGGAAAAGCAGATAGACATCACTCCTTTCTGGAATCAATCCTCGATGCTACAAAATGAGATAAATCAATTTTTGATGGGCATTTTTGATATGATCATTTTTAATGACACGAAGACCCTCAACCATCGAATTTTTCTGTAAAAACATGAGATCATTATGATTAAGGTGTCCATAGCTTTGATGCCACAATTCGACATCTGAAATAGCTGATGCTGCTATTGCCTGATGGTTTCCCTTGATTGCATCTAGCTTGTACAATCCACCAAGTCTGGATCCTGTCATTGTAACCCTGCAATGATCATGGACATATTTGACATGGAACTTATATTTATCAAATTCAACTTTCATATCATTATCAGTGATAGCAAAAACATATATTAAGTTCTTTTTGATGCCTGGAACGTCCATCACATTATGTATCTGTTTAAACTGTCCATCAGGTAGGTTAAGACTTATCACGCCATAACCTAGGACTTTGTGAGACCTGTTATCACCTAGATAGATGTGTGTTCCATCAGCCTTTCCATAATACTCATCATACCAATCTCTATTACAGGACATTTAGGCAGATGCACCCAAATCTATGAACCATGCATTTTCATCATCCGTCTTAGCAAACAAAGCATGTTCAGATATAAACAGTCTTAGGTTTTTAAATCCATTGACATCCAGGGTGTCTTTTCTAACATAATTTCCATTATGTTTTTTGTATTTGTTATTGGAATAATTGTTTATCTTCTTAAAACAATCTCTAGCTATGTGAACTGATTTGCAACAAAAATGGCATACAACATCTTTATTAGCACTAGAGTCATTGCGTGACATACCTCTATGTCTTGCACAAAACTTGCCTCTGTGTGGATTCCATTGATCTCCTCTGTGTGGGTATCTGCCTCTTGCCATCAACGCCTGATATGAAGACTGAGATTCAGGTTCATACGTCTTCATCCTTTCTTCTTCTTGTATCAGGATTTCGTCGAGCTCTGCAAATGTAGGAGGGGTTTGTCTTGCAGCAAGTGCTGAGATGAATATTTTATAATCTGGCAACAAACCTTTTAATGTGATAGATACCAGATCATTACTAGATGCTTCTTCACCTATGTCACCCAGATGATCTATGAAGTCTTTGATGCGAGAGAGATATTTGTTCATAGTTTCATTCACATCCATCTTGATAGACAATAATTTGGTCTTCAAAAACAAGATTCTATTAGTGTCAAACGTTTCATACAAACCTTTCAATTTGTCCCATGTGTCTTTGGATGTCTTGGAATTTCTGATGTGAGGTATGATGTTGTCTTCTATAGACATACGAATCAACACTTTTTCTTAAGTTTCCAGCGAATTCCAATCTGAGAGAGATAATGGATTTGCGGGCTTCTGTCCATCCCCTTTCACAATCGGCCACAAGATAAGAGCTTCAAGCACAGTAATTAGCTTGAATTTCCAATTTACATAATTTTCCCCATTTAATTTTGATACTTCAGTAATGTATAAATCGGGCAGTGACATATCTGCCATTTTTACTGAAATGTGGGGCAAGTAATTTTAACCAAACAGGCAAAGAAAAAAAAATATTAGCTCACCTCCTCAAACAAGCAATTAACCTGATGCTCATTGCCTGGACCAGATCCGGCGCTGACAAGAAATTCATGTAAGGAAGGGAAGTTCGACGCTCCTTAGCTCCTACACCTCAGCGCTATCGACGCACAATGGAGTTCCACAAATGCGTCAGTCGGCTCTTACTACCTTATGAAGATGCATCATCCAAAATAGAGAAGAGAAAAAAATATTGAAGAGGCGTCAGTCGCATGATGACCTCCTCCAAAAAAAATGTCTGTCATTTCTTGGAAGCGAGTAAACTTTTCACACTTTGATCACCTTTTGACCAAATTAGTTTATTTTTTTTGACATGCGATCAATGTTTTCTATCAACATCCTGATTTCTCCTTAGCTTAGTAAAAACAAATTTACTGTGATTTATGTTTGGTTGATGTGATGGGGAAAATAAATAATTTTTTCCAACTCTCTTGATGGAGAAAGAAAAAAAATAATATTTACCATGCAGCAATTTCTCCACGCGCGCCCAACACTCTCTCCAAACTCCCACAATTTCTCCACGCTCAACAATTTCAGCAAGCTCCCACTCAACGATTTCTCCATGGATAGTGGATCTCACACATCATACTCTTCAACCAATTTATGGTTCCCTTACACAACCCTCAACTTGACTCTGATACCAAATTAGAGAAATTGATGAGGGAAACTAGCAGGGCACAAAGGCTCGCTCGCACAGACAGGAGGAGAACATGGATGATTTTAAGGAACCATACTTATTTAAAAGTGTATAGATGTTGGTGAATCTTACCAATTCTTAAAACGCCAACTATAAAATGTTTGGCGATAGTTTTTGAAAAATATTTTAATTCCCAAGGATTTATATCGTTTATATAATAATTTGAGAATTTTTAGGGTGAAAAAAGTTTACCCTATCAAAATTGGGTGAAACAGGGTTCAAAAAAGGCTTCAAAAAATGCAAAATGACGAATCTTTTTTTTGGAGAAAAACCCCTAAAAATAGCCCATGGAATAAATTTCACCCCTAAAATTATCCCTGAAGGAGAAACACTCAACTCAATTGTATTCAGAAATAAAGATTACATTTATAGGAAAATCATAAACTAAACTAGATCCAATAAATGTGGATCAGATCCACCGGCATAGAAGTTGTTTGAACAAGAGCCCTATATATAGAAAACATACAAATATTTCTGCATTATATCTAATAGTTCCCCCTTTCAGTGCTTTCATTTCTATGAAAATACAACGAACCCGACCATGGTTTTCTGGGCATAGCTTAAGGCATACTCATGGACTCAAGCTCTTGTGTGTGGGGGTTCAGATTCACATATGATATACTAATTGATAAATTATTTAGGGCGCAAGGCGACGAAGTAGAACTCTAGCACTGTAAGGACTTTTCCTCATAGAAAGTATGCTTTCAATCGATGGTTTTCGATATTGAACTTTCAGGTAGCAGTACCCTAATCGTGCAAACCATGTTGGGGTTTTTTTCTGTTTGCATTGAATTTCCGTCCCAAAATTATGAGTTCACTTCTATCTTGCTTAAATGTAAAATGCCAACCTTGTTATATAGTCGCCCTTGGGTTTTGTATTAAGTTTATGGATAATTGGAACATGATCCCGTCTATACTCTTGAGCTATGATTGTCCTGTATTAATTTCTTTTCAGTTTCAAGCCTTTATGAGTCGTCGTGAAAAAAGGATGGGGATTTCATTTCATCCCGCTTAAAATTATTTCTGCTCGAATTGCTCATCCAATCGACGATATACACATTCTCTAATACAAAAGCTGGAATTATTTATTGTTTAGCTTATATATTGTTTAAAAGGATACAATCTTTGAAGTAGAGATTCCTAGTTGTATATATAGTCTGTGATAGTCCCAAGGGTTAGCTCAATTGGTAAGACGTGCGCACACTCTCTCGGTACGGGGAGAGGTCATGGGTTCGAGCCTTGAGTCCTTCGGGGTTAGGCCATCTGTGAGGATGGCCGACGGTTTACCACCTCTACCATCCACATAGTGGGGAAGTATTGCTGGGTTTTCCGTGGAGATTTCCTCTGAAAAAAAATATATATATATATATATAGTCTGTGATCCTTTGCGTCACATGTAAGCTCAAGTTGCAGGAGAATTTGTGAGCTAATTTCTGTTGTGGTAGTCGTAAGCTACCCTTGTGGTACCCGTTGTCTTCTCTGTAAGACTTGTAGAGTTGTTGTTATTCTTGATGACTTCCAGTTCTAGTTAGATTTCTTGACATACCCAAATTCAACTATTGCTGTCACAAGTGTATGCAGTGATTTCAAGTTTGAAGAGAAACGATATAGTTCTTCCACGATATCTTGATTAGCATAGTCATTGGCTTCGCAGCGCTAATATTTAGAACAAAAGTACATCATCCGACATAAATTTGACAAATTAAAAACATAAAGTTTAGAAGATCTAGTGACGTATAAAATAATAGAGTATATCAGGCTGCAACGTCTTTTCATTTATATCGAAAACCCCTAATTTCTTTCACAGTGCAAATTGTTCTTGGTAAGTCGTTTACACTATCAAAAATAATATTACTCATTAGTTTTAAAGTAAATGTCTAAATATTTTTTAATAGACATCGAACTAAGTAAAACTCTGTCGAACCATACCTTAGTTTAATTTGAATTTGTGTTGGTGTTTTAAAAAAGACACTCAAGCTTAAAAAAAATATTATCTTAAATATTATAAGTTTTTGCACGGTATTATCTCAAATATTATAAGATTTTAATTTTGGTTATGGTTTATATTTTTATAATACTCAAATATTATAAGATTTAAACGTTTTTTTATAGTTTATGCTTTAAAATCAAAGTTCATAGTTCACTTTAAGAATTAACTTAATTTTTTAAATCAAATATTATATTTAATTCAATCCATTTCAAATATTAAAATAATAATAATAATAATAATAATTATTATTATTTTTTAGAAGTAACAAATCCTTTTCTTACTGAACAAGATAGTACATAAGCTATTGTGCAACAACGAATATTAGAGCCATTGAAGAGTGTTAGAAACGAATGTTTTAATTTTAGCTATAATAAATTCATCATCAGAAATACAAACAAGATCAAGAACCTATGAAGTCCAAGGTTCGAGTCGACATAAGGTGTTGAAACCCCCAAATCAGTGGAATTTCAACAAGCAAAATAGCCATAACAATGGTTGGTTGAGTTTTCAATGGTGTATATGAATCTGGAAATTAGTTAAACTTGGATTCGAAAGTTTATGTTGTTGCATAATGTTTTTTTTTCAAATAAATAATTGATCGTAAAGATAGACTAAATAGAACGGTATGCACAGTTACAACCATTGCCCTTTTATCAACACCATACTAGTCTTTAAATTTTGTTATTATGTATACAACTTTATATGGCACGACATGGGATTATTACCCTGCTTAAGATTTATTCATTTAAATCTCTCTTATGAAATTATAAAATTGAAAATCAATAATAGTTGTAATTTGTTATGAATACGATAATCTAATTAAAAAAAGTTCTCTAATATTTCCAAAACAACTTTTCTTGCGAGATATTGAATTTATAATACAAAAATAACAAATCTAAGCTATATATATAATGGTTACATCACTTCTTGATCATTTAAGTGTATTGGGTTGAGAGACAACTATTTCTCTCATAGGGATTTCTCAAAAACAATTTAATATAATTAGGCTTTCCAAATATGTTGATTTCATCTATAAGATGAAAATGAGACAAGCTCCCCTTATATTATTATTTAAGGTGGACGTCAGACCATGGAAACACAATATTGAATGGGTATAACAACCATTTGGTTAGGAAAGAGGGTGAATAGCTCCATAGTACTGTGGACCACCATCCTAGACTTCAACTACATTGCTCTTTAGGCACCGTATTGAAAGGTCACTCGCCATTGCATGCATGAAAAATATCCTTACCCTCTAACTAACACCCGGTATGTTAGAAACAACAAGAGCATAGCGATCTTACAAGAAACACATGTTGTCTATCCTTATCGTATCATGGGCAATTTACAAATTATTACAGATAGATTTCATACAATTAAGTATTATGGTGGGAGCCAAAGGGACCTTAGCTACCAGGCTTGAGGTAACTCCTTCATAAATTCCCTTTGCATAGAACGTATGTCACTTTACAAGAGTGACAAAGAAATATAATCAAGGATGTGCTAGTTAATTATGATCTTATTCGTAATTGAAGCATGGACCCAACTTTGTCGCATGTTGCAAAAGGCCTACAATCATAAAGGTATACTAATTTCATAATGGCCGTAAATTTGGTTGTGAAGTTACATGCTAAGACGTGCTCTGATTATAAAATTTGTATTTGATGACAACATGAGATAGTGTGGAAATAAACCACGGAAGGAAGCCACGGTTCATCTAGTTCCTAGACCCAGTTTGTATTTGCTTGGCTCTAAGGACTTCTTTTGTTAAAGGTTTGTAGTCATTCTTAAGTGAAGTCTGAGGGCCGAGAGGATCACCTTTATGCCCAAAAATTTACCTTGAATTCATATGCGGGCTCATTTCGAACCCTATCATTCTTCCTACAGGTCGTAGTTCTTGACACTACTGTTTTATTATACTCAAATAAATTGGGGCTTATCTCCTCACATTGTCTTTAGAGTTTGGTTAGTCTGTTGATTAAATAGTTTTTAAGCTTTAAACGATATGGACTCCCTGCATCTCACTCTATATAATAGTTATTACATATATTTTAAATAATAAAAGTTTATGGTTCGAACCTCGATTAGGGCATTTTGAACATTGATATGTTGACCTCATATATTTTGAGGATCTTTTAATTTATGACAATTTTTATTTATGTGCACAACGTTTTACTACAAAATCATGGAGTGAGCTACCGACGCGACGATTTTTCCCGGTGGCAACCGTCGCGCTGGCACTCCAAACACCGCCAGCGACCCCTCCTCTCCGTTGCCGGCAGCCCCTTCCACTCGGTCGCCGTCCGATCCACCTCGTCGCCGTTGAGTGCCGTTAACGTGATCAACCCCGCTTACTCTTGCTTCTGCCTTCGACGTACCCCATGCATTGATGGCACCACCAACCACAATTCAAATGGCGATCCTGCAACTGCTCCATTACTCCATTGCTCTATTTCACCGGTCACCAAGGTCTGCAAACGACAATCCGTGACTGCTCCATTGCTCGGTGAATTCTGCTGGTTCTATCTAGTTTCATTTCCATAAACACCAGTTAACTGCTCCATTGCTTGGTGAATGTTGTTGGTTCTGTCCAGTTTCATTTCCATAAACACCAGTTGACGGCTCCATTGCTCGGTGAATGTTGTTGGTTCTGTCCAGTTTCATTTCCATAAACACCAGTTGACGGCTCCATTGCTCGGTGAATGCTGCTGGTTCTGTCTAGTTTCGGTGAAAAGAAGCTCAGTTGATCTTGAGTGAACTGTTGTTCTTAAACTATTTAAGTATGCTGGCCTTCTTTACGTACGCATTGGCCATTATTTTACTAGTTCAATTTAGACCCGACTTTTTGATGAAAGTAAATCAGTTGATAATAGTTACACGATTCAACAACGATTCTTTCTAACAGAAACAAATTTTGGATTACATGTTCTTACATTATAGTAATGATGAGTATCTGCTGCTCTGATTTTCTTACTAACATTGATTACAATCCTGTTTATCTATGTTAAGATTTCTGTTTCCTTGACGTACAAAATGGCAAGGACAAAAGTTCCAAAGACACCATCTTTACTGTTTCCTATACATACTGATATACACCCAGTAAGCGTAGCAGTTCTAAAAACTCCAAAACATTATATTCTTTATCACTGGAGGCTTCATGATTACTCTGTTCCCGCTGGGAGCCTTCTTACTGTGGATTCAATTCAATATCACTGGAGGAGCGAAGATCATCAGGATCTCCATTCTCATCTTGGTGAGAGGCACCATGAGGGACCCCACCGTTGACCATATGTCACTGCAAGCGGCGAAACTTGAGGAGGATGGATTGATTTATTGCTGCAACTTACTGTTGTAGAAGACATAAGAGACGAATCCTTTCCAAATTATGCTTGATAACCATTATAATAGGTAGATAGGTCATATCTTCTCTCTATTTTGTCCACCTGATTCTCAAGTTTATCTGGAGTAGAAACAGTCTAGTTTGCAAGTGCACTCTCTTCCTTGTCAAAGTCCCTTGAAACATGCCAAATTCCTCTTAGCAAATTGATCCAAATACACTAATTGATCCAGCTACACCATACATTCTGAATCAATCAGGCCATTTGAAGGTTTTTTGGGGGCTTATCTGAAGTAAAGAAGATATTACCACCCGTGAATCTCCTATGCATCTGATTTTTCTCACAGGTGTCTTCCCTAATAGATCAATTCCCTAATGAGCTACTAGATCATGTTGTTGTATTGAAGGACATATTACCCTTTCTCCTGAATATTTCCCCTTCTGAGCTTGCAGGGCCTGGGTTTCCTTTTGCTGCTCCATCAAAGAATAGTATATGACTCCTCTACGATATGATCCACTATTCAGTACTTCTATATTGTAAATCCAGGATATAAAGAAGCTACTTATGCATTGGATTTTGTTCCTTCTCAGATTGCACCCAGCTTGAGAAACTCCAAGAACTAATCCTTTTATCTATGTTTTATCTAATATCTCCCACTTTTTCCCTCCATGGAGTTAGCTATCACTGTTTCGCTAATTTAAGATATGCTTCCATTTTTTACTTGTTCAATATTTCTTTCTCTCATATCAAAGATTGCACTCTTTCTGCTATTACAAATTTTCCACATAATATATCTGGGCAACAGAGTCCATAGTACATATGTAGAGGGCTACCCTTAAGGTTCCTAGACACTGATTTTTCCATGTCGGAAAGAGATAAGGCCAAAAGGATGGTTTGGAATTCAATGGAAAATTTAACTTATTGAGGATGAGATTCCAAACTGCCATAATGAAAGGACATTCCAGAAACAGGTGAAGGGAAGATTCTTCCCACTCTATTCCTCACCCCAACATGACTCAACTGAATTATTGTATGCTTGACATGCTTTTTCTCTTGCTTTTGCGTCTCAGCATCTGCACTACTTCTTGCATTTGTATTGACTAATTAGTTAGATATTTCTCCGCTTTTATTCATATAATACATTGGGATGTATTTTGAGTCCCATAGAATAACTTGTGGATTGTGGTCAACTTGCTGAACACTAACAAAATTATCTTATCTTATCCAATTATTAACTTTACATAGAAGACACCTTGAGGGACTGAAGATCCCTTTCCTAAGAAGGTTATCACCTATTAATAGTTTACCATGAGATAAGGGCCAAAGTAAGAAATTCATCTTAGGGAGAGATAGGGATCCAAATCATGTTCTACAAAGAAGAGAAGGGAGATCATTCAGAGTGAGTTTTAAATTTTTAGATTTGTGAATAACCTTCCTTTGCAGAATAATGACCTGTGAAGTCTTCCCCGGATAAGAGATCCCCACAGTGGAAACCTAAGAGGTAGAGCCATTGTCGGCATGAACAAACTGTTAGTTTGCTACTCAGACATAAATGAGGAAAGTACAATAAACTATAGTAGAAATCAATCAATCAAATAGAAAAACATAACACACTTTTGCTGGCTATGATATACCCTTAAAACTTTGCTTTTATTTGCATAGAATACCACACTGATCACTCACTAAGGTTTATTTGCAATCTGATTTTTTCTTTTCTTTTTATTTTGAAAGAAATCTGAAAATTTATAATTGCAAACAGCAACAACAATAAAAACTAAAACAACAGCAATAATGTCATGTACCTACTACCTCCCTTGGCCATTGGGGATTCCATACAAAAATCCTTTCTTTATTAATCAGTTGCTAAGACAATTTGAAACTCTTAGCTGCAGAATAAATAGAATTGATATGCACATACAAAGGAGTGGAAATACCATGCATATTTCAAATTCATTCTTTGTCCATAATCAAACAGAATGTGAACATAAGCATTCCACACAGATGACTATGAGTACTTGTCTGTTTTCAACTGTAGTTCATCAAACTAGTTGTTGAGAAGCAATTCACCACCCAACCATAGGAATCAGCAACCCCCTCCCAAGCCAGACCATGATACCGCCAGGGAAAAGGAAGCTCCTACAGGGTTCTAATCTCACTCAATCCAACCTATCTCTCTCATGACATAGCCAATCTGCTCACTAATAATCACTCTAGGCCTTCATTGAGCCATCAATCCACCATGACACTCTCTTCTCCTTCATAACACAAGGAAGTTATTCCCTTTCTCTGCTTCACAACTCCTTAGGGGTCTTTTTCCTTTTCAGTGCAGGGAGAAGGAGTCCAAGACTCCTGGTTTCTACTTCAAATGATCTGGAGGAGAAACACTTGTCCAAAACAGTCCATGAGTAGCACTAATAGGGTTGCAGGTTTGTGGTGTTTGCTTCAACCATTCTAGACATTATTTTCAGTAATGTGTTTGCACATTGTTTGTAGGAATTTATTCAAAATGGGCAAGCAAGGAAAATGGTAGGCTATGATGCAACTTGAAATGCAAGACCCTAAACACATGCTCACCTTTTCCTCCAAAGATATTCTTTGGTCTGAAATTGCTCGATCAAATGGATGTTTTGATTTTGTTGCGAAAATCCCATCCCATAGAGTATCCGGCTTCATTAGGGGGGAAGAAATGAACCCCGATGCTCCATGTAGTTTCATCCGACGGAAAAAGAAAGAATCAGGGCAAAATGACACTGCTTCATTGAGTTATGAAGTGTAAGTATCTCAATAATGTATTATTTATATGTAGTTAATGATATCCCATTTATAATTTGTTGTCTGTACCGATATAGAATTTATTTTTTTTATGTAGTTATGCATGTTGTTATGGTCCGGAGGACAAAAGAGAACAACCAGCTAAACGTAGGGCCTCGTTTGCCAAGAAGAGGGGTTTCCAATGCCATTTTATAGTTAAGGTTATGGTTCAAAATCTTGAGGCTACGATATTGACATATAATCTATATGAGCATGAAGACAAACAAGGATGGCCTTGTCATGGTTTGCATGACACTTCAGGCGAGGCTAGGTCTCTGCATAAGCCTAAGCTCTCAAGGGACATAGTCTCGTATGTTGAAAGTTTTTTTTTTGGAGGTGTTAGTTGACTCAGTTTGCAAAATGCACATAAACAAACATGTTAACTTGGATGTGATAGCTCGGGATAGGGATTTCTTCTTGAGCAGAAAGGATGTTGCAAACATCTACTGTCGGTTGAGCAAAGGAAACTATCAACTCCACAAAAAGGATGAGATGAGTGTTTCTATTTGGTACCAAAAATGTAAAGAGGATTTTTTCTTCTTCCAAAAGCCCAATGATGCAGGCGTGCCTTTCATAATTGGAATCCAAATGAAATGGATGTTGGAGACAATGGTTAAGCTATCATAATAGCTTAATAGCCATGGACTCAACATTTAGTACTAATAGATACGGGGTATGTGTGTTGTCCGTGTTTTTTTAATATGATTATCCAATATTAAGCCATTCAATTTATTTAATAAAAAACGCTTTTCACTTCCTATCTTGTTTGAGTATGGCAGTACCAGCTTTACACACTAGTTGTATTTGATGCACAACAAAGTGGGGTTCCTGTTGCGTGGGTTCTTTCATCGCGGAATACAACTGAAGATATTGCACTTTGGTTGGAGCAGCTTATGAATAGGTGTTACCAGCTCTGTCCTGATTGGAAACCCAATGCCTTCATGGTTGATGATGCATTGGCTGAGATAGCTACATTGAGGTATATTCATTATCATTACTATTCATTTTAACTTATCTTTTTTTATGAAAAAGTGTCACTTTAACCCATCGAACATTGCAGGAGGGTGACACGGTGCAAAGTTATATTGTGCATTTCGCATGTACGAAGGGCATGGCTAAAAAACGTCAATAACTTGGCCACTAGTCCAGACATGGCAAGTGCAATGTTCAGTAAGTTAGGTTATATTATGAAGTATTGTTCCAATGATGATGTGACTGTTGCAATAGAAGGATTTAAAGATGAATTTGTTGATGGGAGGAAATTCCTGTACTATCTCAACAAGAATTGGTTTTCCGGTGATAAGTTTCGTAAGTGCAGACGACTCTTTCTTGTGTTTTTGCTTAAGTGTTTCATGATTACCATATATTTTCGTTGACTTGTTTTTTTACTTTCAAGGATGTGGGTGAAAGGCTGTCGTGATTTTCTGCATGCAAATCAAGAGACCAACAATGCTGTTGAGTCCTACCATTGTTACTTGAAGACCAAATTTCTCTCCGATCGACGGAAGAAATGTGCCCGTTGAATGGATTGGTTATTATATGTGCTCTTGACAAATGTCGAACCTGTGTACCGGTTCAAAGAAATTCTGAAAGAAGAATGTTACTTGAACAACTACAAAAAAGAGAAGCAGCTTGAATCTTCAATGGAAAGAGCAAAACGAATCCCGAACAGTGATTGTTTCCCTCATGAGATCATATCTCATGCCTATTGGGTGAGGAGTCAAACGAATCCTCATAATAAATACCTTGTCACCTGGTATCGTGAAAATTTTATAGCGTGTGATTGCCCATGGTCTATTCGCGGCAACATGTGCAAGCATGCTATAAAGGTAGATTGGTTGTATTTCCCATTAGGAGATTCAATCCCAGTACCAGATTATGACACAATGCATGCTTCATTTGATACCCCTCATGAGATAGAGGCACCAAACTTACATGTAGATGGTGATATAACGTTTACAGCTACTGATACTGTTGATCCAGATGTTGAGGGACTTCAATTAGCTAGGGATGAATTGTTTGGCTACCTAGACCTGCTTAGAAACAGTCCTCCTAGTACATTGAGAAAGACCGAGCAATTGGTTGGTCTAGTTAAAAAATTGTTGGATGAGGCCAACACTGTTCATATTATGGACTTTGAGTTCACCACTGGCTTGGAAATTGATTTGAATATCCACGCATTTGAATATGATCCTTTCCAGTTTCAATATCTCAACAAGAGGGGTCGTCCTCGTTCCAACATTGCACCATCAATTGTCTAAGGTCAGTTACATTTATTGAAAATATCTATGTGTTGTTGTTTTTGCTTGCTTCGCCATGTTGTTGATGTATCCATGCATACACATGTGTTGACGTGCGGTGCAAATCCTTGCAGAGGGGAAACATTTTGCCACGGTTGCTCCAAGGCAAAGACATAGACCAAGGCAGCAGCAGCCGGGTCTAAGTGCAAGCCCAGGTACACTTCACGGGACTCCTTATGTAATGGATTTCAGGTGTTCAGGTGACTAGTGTTCTGCGTCACAATACTGCCCTGACGATATTACATCACATGCACAGGTGCTTCTCCCATGGATCTTCCATCCAGGCAGCACGACTGGTTGATTGGGAGCACAACCATTGGCAGTTTCCAAGGTTTGGCGCGTGCCCTAATTTAGTAGTTGTTGTTTTTGCTTGCTTCGCCATGTTGTTGATGTATCCATACATACACGTGTGTTGACATGCAGTACGGATGCTTGCAGAGGGGAAACAGCCTGCCGCGGTTGGTCTAAGGCAGAGACATAGACCAAGGCAGTAGCAGCCGGGTCTAACTGCAAGCCCAGGTACGCTTCACAGGACTCCTTATGAAATGGATTTTAGGTGTTCAGGTGACTAGTGTTCTGCGTCACAATACTACCCTGACGATATTACATCACATGCACAGGTGCTTCTCCCAGGGATCTTCCGTCCGAGCAGCATGACTGGTTGATTGGGAGCACACCCATTGGCAGTTTCCAAGGTTTGGTGCGTGCCCTAATTTAGCAGTTGTTGTTTTTGCTTGCTTCGCCATGTTGTTGATGTATCCATGCATACACGTGTGTTGACATGCGGTACAGATGCTTACAGAGGGGCAACAGTCTGTCGTGGTTGCTCCATGGCAGAGACATAGACCAAGGCAGCACCAGCTGGGTCTAACTGCAAGCCCAGGTACACTTCACGGGACTCCTTATGTAATGGATTCCAGGTGTTCAGGTGACTAGTGTTCTGCGTCACAATATTTCCCTGACGATATTACATCACATGCACGGGTGCTTCTCCCATGGATCTTCCATCCAGGCAGCATGACTGGTTAATTGGGAGCACACCCATTAGCAGTTTCCAAGGTTTGGCACGTGCCCTAATTTAGCAGTTGTTGTTTTTGCTTGCTTCTCCATGTTGTTGATGTATCCATGCATACACGTGTGTTGACGTGCGATACAGATGCTTGCAGAGGGGCAACAGTCTGCCGTGGTTGTTCCAAGGCAGAGACATAGACCAAGGCAGCACCAGCTAGGTCTAACTGCAAGCCCAGGTACACTTCACGCGACTCCTTATGCAATGGATTTCAGGTGTTCAGGTGACTAGTGTTCTGCGTCACAATATTTCCCTGACAATATTACATCACATGCACAGGTGCTTCTCCCATGGATCTTTCGTCCGGGCAACACGATTGGTTGATTGGGAGCACACCTATTGGCAGTTTCCAAGGTTTGGCACGTGCCCTAATTTAGCAGTTGTTGATGTATCCATGCATACACATGTGTTGACGTGCGGTACGGATGCTTGCAGAGGGGCAGCAGCTTGCCGTAGTTGCTTCAAGGCAGCAGCAGCCGGGTCTAACTGCAAGCCCATGTACACTTCACGGGACTCCTTGTGCAATGGATTTCAGGTGTTCAGCTGACTAGTGTTCTGCGTCACAATACTGCCTTGATGATATTACATCACACGCACGGGTACTTCTCCTAGGGATCTTCCGTCCGGGCAACACGACTGGTTGATTGGGAGCACACCCATTGGCAGTTTCCAAGGTTTGGCACATGCCCTAATTTAGCAGTTGTTGTTTTTTCTTACTTCACCATGTTGTTGATGTATCCATGCATACACATGTGTTGACATGCGGTACGGATGCTTGCAGAGGGGCAACAGTTTGCCACGGTTGCTCCAAGGCAGAGACATAGACCAAGGCAGCAGCAGCTGGGTCTAACTGCAATCCCAGGTACGCTTCATGGGACTCCTTATGCAATGGATTTCAGGTGTTCAGGTGACTAGTGTTCTGCGACACAATACTGCCCTGACAATATTACATCACATGCACAAGTGCTTCTCCCGGGGATCTTCCGTCCGGGCAGCACGACTGGTTGATAGGGAGCACACCCATTGGCAGTTTCCAAGGTTTTGCGAGTGCCCTAATTTAGCAGTTGTTGTTTTTGCTTGTTTCGCTATGTTGTTGATGTATCCATGCATACACGTGTGTTGACATGCGGTACAGATGCTTGCAGAGGGGCAGCAGTCTGTCGTGGTTGCTCCAAGGCAGAGATATAGACCAAGGCAGCAGCAGCCGGGTCTAACTGCAAGCCCAGGTACGCATCACTGGACTCGTTATGCAATGGATTTCAGGTGTTCAGGTGACTAGTGTTCTGCGTCACAATACTACCCTGACGATATTACATCACATGCACAAGTGCTTCTCCCATGGATCTTCCATTCGAGCAGCACAATTGGTTGATCGGGAGCATAGCCATTGGCAGTTTCCAAGGTTTGGCACATGCCCTAATTTAGTAGTTGTTGTTTTTTCTTGCTTCGCCATGTTGTTGATGTATCCATGCATACACCTTTGCAGAGGGGCAACGGTCATGGGTGTTGTTAACATATTGATGTTGTCATGTCTATATATATGCCAGGTGACTCTAGCACAAGAGGAGAAGCATCATCTTCAGCTCCACAGAATCCCCTATGGGAAGGCTTTAAATCTATGAGACATAGAGCTTTCCACAGATAGTTCCATAATTTATGCTATGGCTGAAAGTGAATGGAGCATTATCAGATGTAAAAATCTAGCATTTTGCTTCAAGCACCTTTGGATTATACCCTTGAGGTAGTGCAATGATCACGAAATGGTTACTTCAAAATCAACCAAAAATGATTTCCCACACACTACAAGATGATCTTGATGAATAACAGCAACACCTACAGCAACAAAAGGAAGTGATGGAGGTTTAGCTCAAAGATAAAAATGCAGATTCTTGGAAAAATCTATTTTAATGAGAAATTGTCATTTGCATTATAGTATCCAGAGGAGTATTCTCTTTTGTATATGTCCGCAACATACTCTTAAGCATAAGGGAAATAGTCTTAGATCTGAAGAAAGTGGATATTGTATTGTCTCTATAGTTATTCCTATTGACAATTTATAATTATGTCCATCTATAATTCCATAGCATATTGATCAAACATTTAATCCATGCTTGGGACTTTCTAAAATATTCCACATATAGCATGCTGGCAGAGATCTACTAGCAGAGTTTAATTATGCATATTTTTATTGAAAACCTGCTCACTAATATTTACATCCTTGATTATATTTTAGCTTTTTTTAACTGCTTATGTTTAAATTTTATCAAATACATACCTTTCAGGGTCTCAAGTTGCACTTTCTTGTTGCTGAACTTGTGTTAACTCCATTACATGGGAGATTGAAAGTTTCTGTAGACATCAGGGTGACTTCATGGATGGCTAGTTTATACTTGCTACAACTAGCATTTGATGGTAGTTTATACTTGCTTCTAGATGGCTATGCTTATAGTCTTACTTTTTTCTAATCCTGATATTGCTCTGGAATTTAGGTTTGTTGAATTCAAATTATATTCATGTTGAATTCATACATAGTTAAGGAGTTGAAATCATTGGAAAGAGCATGGATTCAGCTAGCAAACCCATTGCAGCTGATACATCAGCTCTACATGCCAATATCATGAAGGACAAGATTGATGTTGATATTGTTTCCAGTACTACTGAGTTAGATCAATTTAACTGAAAATCAAAGAAAATCAAACAAGAATAAGGACAACACTTGACAATTAACAGTAAATTTGCTAAACATGCATGACATATAAGGATTATTTGTCACTCAATGTGTTCATATGGTACTCTTCTAATCTTGAAGCTTCCCCATTGTGCTTTCGAGAAGGTGTAAAATCTAGCTAATTACCTACCAAAAGTGAGGCTCATCACATACTACATATGCGCTCTGCTCTACACCTAAT
>LPNX010246176.1:164028-174524 GCA_001517045.1 Pseudotsuga menziesii
ACATGAAATCATGGAGAAGTGGAATATGGCAATGATATGAATACCTGCAACTGTAGTAAAGAGTTGAAGGACAAAAACCATTGGTCCTCATGGGGGTGATCAATATCCCTTGAAACCCTCTCTCCTACCATCCAAGGTTGAAGGGAAGAATTTATTGCATTATTTTATATGTAATCCTAGAAGAATTTATCTATTTTATGCAAAGTGTAATAATTGAGCTTACGGTATTGTTTGATATTTCTTTTGTTAAGGTGGTCCAATCAACATGGACACAGCAGGGATTCCGCTGCAGAGACCCTACAGTGTATAAAGGGTTATCAGGAACTGCATTCATGTGTTTCAGATCATATCAGATAAATGGAAATAAGGAGGATCTTGCATTATGCAATGAAATTATTGAATCTTGTGCAGCAATAGCAAGGAGTTTAAGACAGTAAGTAATGATAAACAGTTATAATCCCTTCATAATCTTATAAGCCCTTAGGTAACAAAGACAAGTCAATCCTCCTATCTTTCTCCAGTGCTGATTTTGTGTGCTGTTGTATTGAAGGACTTATTTTTAAATCTTTTCTGTGAGGTAAAAGAAAAAACATGAAAAGCTCTACTCTTTGTGCTGAATGCTAATGCCCTTTATTGTTAAAGTCTTGATACTCTAAAAGCAATTTCTTTTTTTTTGCTATTACCATCATTTCTTAAATGTAAAATCTATGAACGGTAATTGATAAAACATTATGTAACAATTTTTATTTGCAAATTTCAACAGGTAGCACAAGAGAGGGCACTTACAGTGGGGCCTGAGGATGGGGGTTTTGGCATGCCATATGAATTGATCTATGGGCGTGCAGGATTTCTATGGGCTGCATTGTTCATTAACAAACATCTTGGTCATGAAACAATCCCTTGGAGTGTGTTGGTTAGTATTTTATTCATTCAGTAACCAGTTTTCAAGAATGAAATCGTAGACCCCTATCTTGTGGTGAATTTCCTTCAAATGGGTTAGCAAGTAGAGAATTTCTTGAACAACTGAGGCATAACACTTAGCCACATTGTATAGACCTTTAAGACTTGTATAAAAGTAGAGAGATATGACAAGATAGAATCTTGGACCTTGTATCATCTGTGGGAGCTTGAGCTCATTATTGTGTGTCTGGTCTCATTTATTTAATTGTTCAATTCTTTGGTTTCAGAGCCCAATTGTGGATGTTGTGTTAGCTGGTGGAAGAACAGGTGCATCTCATACGCTTTTCCCACTAATGTATCAATGGCATGGGACGAGGTACTGGGGGTCTGCACATGGGTTGGCTGGAATAATGCATGTTCTTCTTCATTTGCCGCTAAATAAAGAAGATGCAGCAGCTGTCAAGGGAACATTACACTACATGATTAGAAACCGTTTTCGAGAATCAGGAAATTACCCATCAAGTGAAGGTAATACAAGGGACAAGATCGTGCAATGGTGCCATGGTGCACCTGGTGTTGCAATGTCTCTTTGCAAAGCAGCATAGGTAGGACTTGAACACTATTAGATAAGGCTACATGATCAATTAAGGATGTGTACGCTATTCATAAAAAGAAATGGAACATAAGTGAACCTCTTACCTACCTCTCTGGCATTTTGATAGGACTCTGCCTTGAGAAAGTGTTATAGGTTCACTTTCAGCATTTTTTTCTTCTTCTATATTCAGTATTAAAAGGCCTTTTGTTTGTATAGGTATTTCCAGGGGAACCTGTCTTTCGTCAAGCTGCAGTTGAGGCTGGTGAATTGGTATGGAAGAAGGGTCTCCTCAGAAAAGTTGGACTATGCCATGGCATTAGTGGAAATGCTTACACATTTCTTGCCCTTTACCATTTAACAAAAGAAGAAGTACATCTTAATCGAGCAAAGGCATTCACTGGATTTATTTATAACAATGGGAGGAGACTTATTGCATCTAGCCAGGTGCATGGTGGAGATCATGGAACCTCTCTATTTGAAGGCTTGGCAGGGACTGCATGCTTATACTTTGATATGGTGAAGCTTGAGCATGCAAGGTTTCCCTATTTTGAGTTGTAAAAAATGGGATATTTATCATTTAAGTAGCTCAAAGGGGATCTAAATTACCATGGTACAGTCGATCTAGATGTGTAATCCCTTTTGCATGACTATGGCATATTTTAATAACAATTTGTATTTTTACCTATAAGCTAATATAAACAACTTATAACAATTTGTATTTTTACCTTTATGCTAATATAAACAACTTATAATAAATTGCATATGCATTTGTATAAACAACTTTTAATAATACTTTTCAACTTTACATATACATTTGTATAAACAACTTTTCAATTTTATTTATATAAAAAAAATACTCAAATTTTTACTTTTATATTAGCAACTCATGCTTATGAAAACAGCTTAAACATAGTGATGAAACAAAAACAAAGTTTGATTAATGAGGTCTTAAAGAGTGAAGGAGCTAATCAATGATGAAACCCTCATCAAGTGGCTCATTAATTTTAGGCCAAGGTTTACTGGATTTGTGTCATAGTTACAATATCTAGATTGACTGTTCAATGTGTCCATGGACCTACAAGTCTGCATCCAAGGTCTTCTTGAAAGCATTAAAACAGTTGCTACTAATTACCATACTTTTCAAAAATTGAGATTCAATTATAACTATAACTTAAATTCAAGAGATTACTGGCAGATTTCTATGACTTGAAAACTTTGAAGGGTGTCAACTTTGATTTTTCATTCAGTGCAATGTTTCTAGGACAACTAAGCTTAGAGGGATTTATTTTTATGTAGTATAGTTTAGGTTTTGACCAATGAATCATACCATTCAAGCTTAGGCTGCTTAATCAATGAAGCATTGTGGAGCACTACAAGCAGTCAGATGTGTTCACAGTAAAGATAAACTAGGCCCATTATGCCATTTTTTTCCATTTCACGATTGAAATAAACTCAATTATAGCAGGTTTATCATTCTGAGTTCGTTGCACTTCATAATTCAAAGTGAAATTACTGTAGTTAGAATTGGCTATGGTAACATATGGCAATTATTGGTTATGTTTATGGAGTTTCTTTGTTCCAATGCATCTTATTAGGTGTTAGTGAGAAAGCAATACACACAAATCTTGTAACAACATTCTTCAACTTGGCTCCTTTCATATTTTGTAAATTTTGATGGCTTTTCTAATAGCCACCTAACACGCATGCCCAGCAAAATTGTATGACCATGGGGAATGAATAATGGTTGTTTATGATCATCTAGATTCATTGTGTATGGCTTGCTAGATCCCCAATGGCCTTATGGAAACACATTACTAAATTTCAGAGCTTGAGATTGGAAACTCAGTTGAGATAGTGTAGCAGTCCATTAATGGAAGCCATTGATCTTCCTCTTACAAATCAAACAGTGGGAACTGGGCACAATAGAGTTGTTGCAATTGTTTCGTTTTTATCGGAGAATGAAGCTATGGAGTGGAATAACAAAGCTAAAACATGTAATGGTTTCTCACATTATTAAAAAATAAAATAAACCAAGGCAACACTTAGATATAAAGCAGCTTCCCAAATGCTGTCATACAACAATTAACACAGAATTTAACATCAATTCCATGCAGAGTTTATCATCACAATCCATTGAATGCAATTATAAACGGAAGCCCATAACATAGCAATACAATCACACATTTAATTGAAAACCCAGCTTTGAATGGTTGCTCAGTCTATGTTTCAGCAATGTCTATTACAATACAACTCATGGCTCTTTGTGTTTCCTCTCTCTTTGTTCAGCCAAAATGCCAAATTCCCTTTGAGAGTCTAGTCACAAAATGCAAATGGTAGCAAGCCTAAATCTTGCATTTGTGAAGTTGATGTAGATAAAGCATAGATTGAACAGTAAACATGGATGACTAAATTTTAGAGGGTGGATAGGGAAGTAGTGAGCCCTCTTCAACTTTGAAATGTAGCAAAAGGTAATAAAACTTTAGAATTTTAATGACTTATTAATACTAAGGAATTTTATAGAATAACACTGTACACATCTGGAAAGAATTAATTCAAAAACCAGCGAAAAGATTCAAGAGATACCATATTCAGAAAAACATCTGCAATATCATAACCATTTTGGACATGAAAGTACATTCCCCCATAATTATATAAAATCATTTTACACTTAATAAGAGTTGTGATACATCCATGCCATAATAGGCAGTATAACAAGAATAAGAAGAAAACATCCATGCCATGGAAATATATATTCATTTTCAAGAATGACTCCTCTTGGAAGGGTCTTTAATGGGAAGACATCTTGGACATCAGAAGTTGCAACTGCCCCTGCTCTTGAAACTATATCTGTACACATGCTCTTGACCTCAGCCTGGTAATTGATGGTAAATGTCTGGAACTGATTAGCAACATTTTTTGCTTCTCTATGAAGAAGTTTCAAATGGTTTATTATAGTGTGAATTTCGTTAATTCTATCCAACATTTAGATGTTAGAGATTTTCATCATACTCTTCATTCAGTGAACTGGAAAATATGCATTTCATCATACCATCTGTGCTCTCCCATATTGAAAATGCATGCATTTGTAAGGCTGGAGTAACCATCAGATCAGAAGCAAGGGTACCAACAAGAACATGCCTACAAGTCTAAGATCTAGGAACATTGCTGCACAAGTGAAAATGGCTGAAAAATTCAACCCATCCACCATTGATCCAAACTCTAGTTTGTCCATAAATGGACATTGTATCTCCAGCGTCCACAGTTTGATGTAGAACTTTAGTACAGAAAGAAACAGTGAGGCAGTTGACTTTGTCAACCTCTCCACTGTTGCACTTACTACCATCACGGATTATAGGGTCTGCAGATATGAAAATTGGAAATATATAATAGTCTACCATCACTGTTGCACTTACTTCCAAAAAAAAAGAACTGGAAATATCTCTATTCTATTTGTATTGACTGTATTCTTGAGTTCCACTGAGTTTTCTTTGGTCACGAGTGGGCATCAATATAGTTTTTTTTCCTTCTCTGTGCTAGTAATCCCTATTTCAGACCTATTCTTTCCACATTGCTTTAACTGACACAGACCAATCAGCTATGTTTGTTAGGTTTTCACCATGCAGATGAGCTATTATGCAAAATGGATCAACATTATCCACCAGGGCACTGCTCAAGCAATTGTTTAAGAAGGCTCATTTGTCCTCTGATGGAGGATACTTTGGTAGGGTTTGCAGCATATGCAAAGACACTGTTACTGGCATGCTATGCATAAAGATGTGGATAATTGTTGTTTACACCTGCAAAATATCATTACACAGTAAGTCTAAGGTCAGTTGGAAGTTTTGTATGTACAAAAGTCTACCTGTGCCAAGATGCCCTTTCAAATTTATCTCTATTGACTTCACCAGTGGCTTACTGGCATCCCAAAGCTGAGACGATTCTATCTTTTCGTAGTGTGGGATCTGCACAACTACCATCTTGACCTCCCATTCCTAATTTGTAAATATTATAATCTATAATCTCTTATCAACCTGTTGATTCTTTCTCTCTCAAATGAATGGTATAACAGAAAATAATCCATGCAAGGAACCAGTTGGGACCATATTTATCAAATTATGGGCTCATCAAAGCTTTCCATACCTCCAGTTTCATTTTGGACCTATTTAACTTCATACTTTTTATGCAAATGTGGTAAAGCATTTTTTGAATTTGTTGTGTGCATTAAGTGCTAAATATTCGACTGAGTTAGCTTCCATAATTGCATTATTATTTCTGTGCATGTTTTGAGGGACATTTCTTTTGTAGGTGCCCCTATTGCTGGTTCAGCTGTTGACCAAGTTCCATAAGTTGTTGGCTATGTTAGTTTAGGATACCCTTTCGGTGTGGTTGCATCGATACTCTTTGTGGACTATGTCTGTCAAGTCAGTTAAAAGAGTACAAAAAATGTATGCTTTTCTAGATTACTTTTATACTAAAATTGATACATAACATTTAATAATAAAACTAGGTTGAAAGACTCAGGCAATTTGCAGGAAGTTTAAAGGCAGCTTATGGTTTAAGACAAGTTATGTGTAGTTTCCAGCTCTTAGTTGCATTAACCTTAATGGACCATATGAATAACTTACAATTTATAGCCTACAATTTATAGCAGTTTGTAGGTCTTAGTTGCATTAACCTTAGTAGATATAACAAATAATAATAAAACTGAAATGCTAATCATCAGTATCATAAGAAATAGTTGATTGCCTTCAAAGAGGTAAGGTTGATACATAGAATTAAATGATAAATTGTACAGAAGACTTGTACACACATGGTAAAAGGTGAACTGATCTTATCAAAAAACTTGTATTTGAAATCACTTTGGGTCACTGAATAATGCTTTAAGTATTTTACAGAGAACAGTAATAAGGATAGGCCTTTCATTTACATAATATGGAATATGTACAAGATAGATACATTCTTAATGCAAACAATGCTGAAATAAGGTTTGAGTGCGAGGCCTGAGTATGCACTGATAGATACATTCTTGGCATCTAATATCAAGCTATCAGCAAAAACTCCTATACCATAGATAGACAAGAAACCATTCCATTAAGTGCCCAAAGTTTCTTGTTGTTGTGATGCACAGAATTACCCAAAATTGCTTCTTTCATGCCCATGATTAAAAGTGATGTTGTTTGAAGTTCTTTGTTGGAAAGCTACCTGTTAAAAGAAAACAAAAAACAATATTTGTAAATGTGAAAAATTAAACAATATACAATACAACGTACTTTAATTTGAAAAAAAAACACAAAGTACAAACAAAATAACACTTCACACCTATCTCTCTTCATAGTGCATGCACGTGGCCTCTTTGTTTTGGCGATAGACTGTGAGTAGAATGAAGGGTGATGGTATTTCAATTTCTTATCCTTTGTTCTATTTGGGGTGATAAAGGTCCGGTTGTGACCCCTATGTTGTGTATTTGCATTCTGGACCTTTCCATGATTTACAACAGTATTGTCCTCTCCATCTCCGTCACCTTCTTCATTTAGAACATTTTGGACATTTTGTTTTGGAGTCTTTTAGACATTGGCGGACATTGGCGGACCTAAACGAACAAAATTGGGTGTCCTGTCAAATATTAGTGAGCCTAAAGGAATAGTAGCGGGTGTCCTGTCAAATATTGGCCTGCCTAAAGGAACACTATCAGGTGTCCTGTCAAAAATTGTGGGGCCTAAAGGAACACTACCCGATGACCTATCAAATATAGGTCTAGAAAATGAATCAAATGAGCACTGAATAGCATCCACATCTTCACCAACATCAAGGGTTTGACTAATTCCTTCCCCTAGTTCAATGCATTCATTCATATTTGATGAAGATGGGTCACCAACATATACAATATTTCTCTACCATTATAAGGAAACAATGTCAATAAAATGGGGTTTCAATAAAGTATTTCCAATGTGTAGCAATACAAGGAGTGCTTATACAACTTACAGCGGGTGTCTCTTCAACGGACATGATATTGTCCTCAGAGAACAGTGAAGAGTTGCATACATTTCTCTGTTGCAACGAAAGAATGTTTTAAAAAAGTAATTTTTTTAAATACCTTGCAACATTGCTATTATATACAACAAAACAAACATGAATTTGAATAGCAATTGGAAAAAATTACAATACAAGGAGAGGCTTATAAAACTTACACCGAGTGTCTCTTCAACGGACATGATATTGTCCTCAGGACTTTGTGAAAAATCAAATGCAACGTTTAAATCAATTGGAGTCTTGTCAAATGATGGTGGGCTGAAAGGAACACGTTCAGATGTCTTCTCACGTTGTTGAATGCTTTCCTGACTGACACCTCTAGTTGTCATGTCACACAAAGAAAATTCAACATCTTCAGATATATCAGGGGTTTGATTCAAGTCATATCTAAAAGATTGACCCACAGATATATTAATTCCCTGCAGAAAAGATGAAATATTATCAATAAGATGGATATTAATTCAAGCATTTTCAATATGTATGAAAACATGGAGGGGTTTACGAAACGTACGCTGACTATCTCTTCAACAGACATGTAATCATCCTTGGGCGAATCAGAAGATCTATCTAAATATGTCTGTTGCAATGATAGGATATTCAATATATGTTAGTTCTCAAAATGCCATGCAAGACTGGAATTGAAAATTCCTACCGACGGTGACTCATTGAAGATTTTTCTTAGGGCCTCCCAATCTTTATCTTTGATAACCTTCTTACGAACAATATTCATAAGTGCAGATTTTTTTTCACTGGCTTGTGCATCGTATTTAGCAACGATTCTTTTGATGCGTGCCATTGCATCTTCACTCAACTCATCTACACCTTTCACCCCCTATTACAAGAAAAACAAAGATAATAAGCTAAACCAACATCATTTTTTTAATATGTCTGAAAATAAAACATCAATACAAAGATCATACCTCACTTTGGACCTCTCGACGAATGGCAGCAATCTCCACAGCCTTTCTATTCTTCTTGAACCAGTATTCAATGTCGTAATTTTTTTGCTTGCGTTCTCTTTCCATTCTTGATGCAAAACAAAGCTTGTAGTTATGGCCCCGCGGGGCACCGACATGCAATGTTATGGGTTCCCACCCATGTACTTTCTCATGATGTTTATTAAATGCGCGACACTTGCTGCGTCGCAAACCATTGCACTCAACTCCCAAATAGTAAAAGAATTGCGACCATTACTTTCCTTGATGACTTTATAAGTCAAGTCTTCCTGAGATGGTCAGCCAATAACATATTTAGTTCATATAACTCAATACAGCAATAAGGATATTGGATTGTTCAGATATAACAGGAACCTGTATTATGGCCACAGTATCAGAAGGCCAACTTTTGTTTCACAAGCCTCCAAGCAAACAAAACCCTGAAAAATAACAACGTTTATACTCTTAGTAACAAATGTTATGCAAGGCCATCCATTTTTGAAATCACAAATAAACAGTACAATATAGATGTTCGATTTACCATGCACATCAAATATTATTCTAGGATACCATATAAGCGAAACAAGATACAGATCAATGAACCAAATAAGCAAAACAAGATACAGATCAATGAACCAAATAGATCGACCAGAAACCAAGAGGAAATTTACAACATAGAAACTCCTAATCATTGAGGTTGAGGTCAAGCTTTTCATCCAAATTATGAGCAAACAACAAGCTCCTAATCTTCCTACATATAATACCTAGTAGATGGGTTCTGTAAGACAAATAGTTGTAACTGGGGCAAAGTTCCAGCCGGGGTAAAGTTCCATGCAAGGTAGAGTTCCGGCCGGGGAAAAGATCCATGCTGGGCAGATTTCCACACGAGGTAGAGTTCTAGGCAGGCCAGAGTTCCAGCCAGGCAAAGATCCATGCAAGGCAGAGTTCCATGTAGAGCAAATTTCCAGATGGGGCAAAGTTCTAGGTAGGGCAAAGTTCCATCCGCGGTAATGATTCAGGCGGGGCAGAGTTCCAGGCAGGGCAGAGGTCAATACAAGGTATCGTAACGAGTATTTGTCCACCATTAGGACATTTTACATGCCAATGATAGGTTTCAAGGCTTTGACAATGTTAGGTGTTAACACTGAATTTATTTTTGTCGGAATTGGTCCTATTGCCTTCAAAATTTTAAGTTCTCATGGGTGATTGAGTTGGTTTCCAAAGTTTTCTCATTAAGATATGTCCAAGTTGGCAAAGAAGAAAAGGTAAAGAAGTTTAGGGAAAAATACAAATAAATTTTTCACAAATGGGGCAAAAAGATTTATTAATTTTTAAATGAAATCTACAAAATGGGTTTTATAAAGATTTTATTTTCTGTATATTCAAAAAATTAATAGTTTTGAATATTCTAAAGTCAAAAAGCGGGCTTTATTCACCAAACTAAGATTAAATAAAGGTTTACGTGCTAAATATGATTTATTACCTTTCTTAAGGTATAATCAAAACCTTAAGGTATAATCAAAACATTAGCCAATAAAAAATCGGACAGCTAATGCAAAAAGTGAAAATTAGATCAACGGGTAATATTATTTCCGGAGAGTAAAATTGCGCGTTGATTAAAACAAAAGGGCTCAGCAGAATGCATATGTGTAAAGTTGATCCGATGGCGGAGAATTAAAGTGAATTAAATCAACGGCTATTATGATTTCCGGAGAGTGAACTTACGCGATAGATAAGCCCAAAGTGCCCAGCGGAATTTGGTACGTGGCATTTGATCCGACGGTGGAAAGTTAAAGGTATATCACATCGATGGCTGTGGATGATTCTAGAGCATAAACCTGCACGAGGGATAAGATCGGGAAGCCTGGCGGAATGAGTAACGTGGCACTTGATCCTACGGTTGAAAACTAAAGGTAATTAGATTTATTCACCAAACCAAGATTAAATAAAGGTTTACGTGCTAAATATGATTTATTACCTTTCTTAAGGTATAATCAAAACCTTAAGGTATAATCAAAACATTAGCCAATAAAAAA
>LPNX010246176.1:174598-235890 GCA_001517045.1 Pseudotsuga menziesii
TCAGACAGCTAATGCAAAAAGTGAAAATTAGATCAACGGGTAATATTATTTCCGGAGAGTAAAATTGCGCGTTGATTAAAACAAAAGGGCTCAGCGGAATGCATATGTGTAAAGTTGATCTGACGGCGGAGAATTAAAGTGAATTAAATCAACGGCTATTATGATTTCCGGAGAGTGAACTTACGCGATAGATAAGCCCAAAGTGCCCAGCGGAATTTGGTACGTGGCATTTGATCCGACGGTGGAAAGTTAAAGGTATATCACATCGATGGTTGTGGATGATTCCGGAGCATAAACCTGCACGAGGGATAAGATCGGGAAGCCTGGCAGAATGAGTAACGTGGCACTTGATCCTACGGTTGAAAACTAAAGGTAATTAGATCAACGGTCACAAACGAATCCAGAACAAAAAGGTGCTTGATAGATAATTTGGAAAGGAGGCTCCGGAATAGACCATTGTTTATAAATAAATTTGACTTGGTTTTTAGACTTGTTTTTTTTTTTATAAATAATTTATATGCCGCGAACTGAAGGGAAAAGACAGTCCACCATCTCTGCAGGATCAACAGCTCAATCAACTAGCTCTACTACTGGATATGCGTATGCTACTGAGACTACTGATACTTTGACTGAATCAATAAAAAACTGGTGCTTCTATATACCATAATGCATCCTTTGCTTCTTATGCTTATAGTGGTGCTGCTACTCGTGCTTATGGGAATGGGTCTGAATCTACCAGCCCAGAAGAGTTGCAGAAATATATACAAGGACAAATGGTATATGTTCTCTTGCAGTAAACGGTTCAAAGATTCAAAAGCAACATAGCATATTTTCTAAAAAATGACTGTTTTAGTCATTTTATTCAACGAATTGTTTCCAGAAAACAAAGAAGAAATTTCAAAAACTGAAAGAGGTTTTTCATCATAACGTCAATATCTACAATAACCTCTCTCAGTGTTTGTCCAGGTGATACATATTGGGAGTAGCAAAGTCATATTCATAGGGAAAATATTCAGATTTCGAAATGACTGTTCTAGTCATCCAACAAAAATAATTGTTTAGATCAAATGAAAATGTATTTTGTGAAACTGGGAAAGGTTTTTCTTCACAACGTACCTATATACAATAACCACTTTCAGTTTTCACATAGGTGCTATGGTTTAGCAGAAACAAAATCAGTTGTACAGGCCATTTTTCATGTTTTTCCAAAGGACTATTTCAACCATCAACTTCAAAGAATTGTTTTGGACAAATGGGATTTAAATTGACAAAACCGAGAGAGGTTTTTATTATTAACAAGACTATAATCAAAAACCTCCTTCAGTTTGTACACAGTAATCACATGTTGGGAGACTTTTAAATATCTTTACAGGTCATTTTTCCAGAAATATACAATTTTATTATATGAGTCATCAGCTTCAAAGAAATATTTCGAGGAGATTGAGATTATTCTTGAGAAATGAAGACATGGGTTTTGTTGGTCACATGTCCAATTATAAAAACATCTCCCAGATTTCATACAACTATCACCATTGGAGATATGCAGGAGAAATTTTGTTGTAACTGTTTCTATTTTTAGAAGTTCAGTTAGGTTTTGAATTCTAAGTTAGGTAAAGACTTTTCTTATATAAATTGAAATGTAATTGATAGTTAGGAAGGGGATTTCCAAGAGAGGATTTTCAAGAGCAGAGAGGATCTACATTGTAATGGATCCATGTTTTCAGTAAATGAAAGAAATTTGCAGAGGAGGAATGTAAAATCTTTTTCATGTCAGAGATTCTTGTGTCATCTTTTTCTTCAGTAAGTAATTTCTTTATGTGACTGTTTATCCTGTTTCTCACTCCATTCTTATTTTCTTTCATGCTTGAGCATTAATTTTTATGGGCTAGAATTCATCCTGCATGCTCTAGGTCCATTGTTCAAGCATTTTCAAAATATTTTCTTCTAAAGTCTTGCAGAATTCACCATAGTTAGGTGCTCTATTTGATGGAATGTCTCCCTTTGTCTACTAATCAACCTGATAAT
The DNA here is from genome assembly GCA_001517045.1 of Pseudotsuga menziesii. Classification (NCBI taxonomy): domain Eukaryota; kingdom Viridiplantae; phylum Streptophyta; class Pinopsida; order Pinales; family Pinaceae; genus Pseudotsuga; species Pseudotsuga menziesii. The sequence continues at coordinate 176,624 of LPNX010246176.1, forward strand.
ACCTCAAGACTGAGAAAATGTTGCCTACCTTTCCTCTGATCATAAACCTTCAAAACCTTACCTCATGCAACCTATTTCAGATCTGATTGTTGACTCCATTGCCCAATGGTCTCCTCCATGACTGTCCTACCGAGTCTTTAGAACAAACTTGTCTTATTTGTCCCATCAGAAATTTCACCTTCTTAATGTCTTTGATTGAATATCTTGAGTTTAAAACCTTTGTAAATAGTGAGAGATCCCTCTCTGATTGTATTAGGTCAGAAATACATTCTAAAGTGGTTTTTGCTGTTACCTCGGGATCTACCTTTTCACAACCTGGGTACATTCTGAGTGCTAACAAACTGGCGCCGCTGCCGGGGAACGAAGGTTCAAATATTCCTTGGGTATAAACGACATACTTTCAGATTTAAATGTTGATGGTGAATGATAGTCATATATCAGCAAGGTTGTGCATCTTTCACCTGGCGACTCCATCTTTGAAGAATCTAGTTTTCAGAATTCCTATGGCGACTCCACTGTCAAAAGATTGTAAAGTTTGAAGAGTTGATTCAGTGTATTCATTTGTCAAGATGAGTTCTTTGTCTGCAAGGTATGCTCCTATGAATCGTGCTCACATTCCTGGTTTTCCAAATCAAATACCTAAAGTAGATTGGCAAACAGGTCTTCCAAAGTTTAAAGATCAAAAGAATGATGATGCTGCCCTTCATTTGGTTAGATTTCATATACATATACATAAACTCAGAGTTAAATTACATGAGGATTCTTTAATGAAAATGTTCATGGCTAATTTAGAAGGAGATGCAAGGTCATGGTATGAAGGGTTACCATCAGAAAGTTTGTTTTCCCTTACTAATTTTCATACAGTTACAAAAACCAATACCCCTCCTTGTTGTTGGTTCAAGATTGTTGTATGCATGCTAAAGGTTTCATTGAAGATTGATCTGCTTCAACGGGATATATACCTGTGACTGAAATTGGATCTCGATCCAAAAGGGGTGCTATGGGCTCTTGGAAAATGAGCCTCCTCTCTGCTGCATTCACTGGAATCACACATGGCGAGCCAGCATTCATACTTATGGCAGATCATTGCAGGTGCAGGGCAGGTGGCAATCATGCTCATTAATGGCGAGGGGATCATTGTAGGGGCAGGTGCAGGGCATGTGTTCACGGAGCGGAGAGTTTGAATTGTGTACTGGCGGGAGGGATTAGGTGGCGGGGTAATGGCTGGGAGGGAGACGGTGGTGCATAAGATGGGACGTGACGGAGGAAGGAAGACGAAGACAACGACGTTAACGGCAAATTGATCAAAGGGACAGACATCGCGACGAGTGCCGAGAACGGACACCACAGGGTTTTCGATGGTCGGAGTGCCGGCGCGACGATTGCTGTCAGGCAAAACCATCGCGTCGATAGCTATCGACACGATGATTTTTCTTGGTGGCAATCGTCGCGCCGGCACTCCGATCGCTAACAAGCCCGTGGTGTCCGTTCTCGGCACCCGTCGTGACGTCCTTCCGTTTGATCAATTTGTTGTTAACTCCGCCGTCTCCATCTTCCTTCCTCCGTCACGTCCCATCTTATGCGCCACTGTCTCCCTCCCCGCCATTACCCCGCCACCTAGTCCCTCCCGCCAGTACACAATTCAAACTCTCCGCTCAGTGAACCCATGCCCTACACCTACCCCTGCAATGATCCCCTCGCCATTAATGAGCATCATTGCCACCTGCCTTGCACCTGCAATGATCCGCCATTAGTATGAATTCCGGCTCGCCAAGTGTGATTCCAGTGAATGCAGCAGAGAGGAGGATCGTTGTCTAAGAGCCCGTAGCACCCCTTCTGGATCGAGAGCTAATTTCAGTCACAGGTATATATCCTGTCGAAGTACATTAGTCGTTAAAGAGGCCAAGCCATGACCTCCCCCAACTGGAGTTTGAGCAAGTCCCGTACTAGTTAATACAGTCAATGAAGCAGAAATCCAGACCCATAGTCCACAGTATCCCTTCCAACAGTTCGATAGCCAGAACCAGATGAACGAGATCGAGATCGAGACCCAGTCAAATAAGAAAAAGCGCTCGCAGAAAATAGAGCAACGGATCAGGTATTAATAGTATACCACCTATTCTAGCAGCAGGAGCAAAGGCATAGGTTGGGAGATAAGCAAAAGTGGCAAGAGCAGCAGTCCAAAAGCTCTACTCTAAGAGGTACGCGTGAATCTCAACAATAACATAATCACAGTATCTATAGTTTAGAGAATAAACTCACAGTTAGAATGGAAATTTAAAGGCATGCTTAATGGTATCTTCATATTCATGCATAAGCATAAGCTAGGAGGCCAAAACCATAGCATTCAAATGTCTTGTGTCTCTCAAACAAAAGCATTCTTCCTTCTGATAGCTCTAAGTCTTCATTGGCAAGAGAGTCTTTCAGCTTGTTATGTTTTCTCAACACATGCGAAAGTTGAACCTCTGTGAATTTATCTATTGTTGCCATGATCCTCTCACATAGTTTCTGGAGTTGCAAGGTCGAGGCTAAGATTGTTCCTGACATCAGTTGTATGTCAAGGAAGGAGTATCCAACTAAATATATATTTTTAGAGGTTAAGCCGTGAAGATGAAGGAGATTTTGGAAGACCACAACTTCTGCAATGTTGTCTGTTGTAGATCCTAGGCCCCATGCAAATTTAAATCAGTCTCCCATCAGCATCCTAAATGGCTCCCCTAGTGTCTGCTCCCCAACAAAAAACAAAAAGGGATTTTTCTGTCTTGAGATCCATATACACTGATGCCTTCTTCAGGAAGGAGAAGCCACTAGGGACTCTCTTTAGGAGCTGTTTCTTTGTCTGGGGGTTTCAGTGCTTCAAACCAGTCCCACATTTAGGCACTAAATTGCTATGGGCGTGAGCTTTGGATCTCGATGAATATTTGAAAAGTTAACTACCATTGATTCTTTTGGAAGGGACATAGAGATGTGATAATTCTCAGTGGATGAGGATTTTCCTTTAAAGATTTTAATATGACAAGCAAGCCAAACCTTCCAAAGGATTATGTTGGAAGGAGACTCCAGATATTTGAGAATATTGGTTAATCACTCAGTGATAAGTGGCAAAGGGTTTGCAATTCCATAAATGTCATATCCTAGTTTTGTGGGGTTATGCTGTGCTGTAAATTTGCTCCACCGTTGTTTCTTTATTTCCATAATTGTCTGATGAAGCTGCAGCCAATAAATATTTGTTGACTTAATACTTCTTTGCTTTTGTACAGAACACAACTTGAGTGGGTGGCTAGATATGCCTTTCTTTTCATATTTTCATCGGTTAGTAGCTTGTGCTTCAAGAGTGAATACAAAAATGATCTTTGGGATAGAGAAGTTTTTCGAGATTCTTTTTCATTCCATGTCTTGACACCCTTCTCTGTAGATTTGATTGTGGGAAAGATCATATCTTGATTTTAGTTTGTAACCTTTGGAGCAATTCTGCTGCAACAAACTGTTTTTTTTGCTGTTATAGATAGCGGCAAGACCCCTGAGCTTATAGCTCAGTGTCCATTTCTCTATGAAGGTATTCTGGGGTGTTTAACTGCCTTGCAGTTTTCCAACATTTCAATTCGTTGCCCTGCTCTTCTCAGTGCAAGAGACCTGTTTTGAGGGTAAGAGGGACTCCAAGTTACTAGAAATATTTCCAGTTCAGCTCAGTAGTGAAGCCTAGAGTATTGCAGTTGCAGTTCTAGTTCTGATCAAGGTTCATCCTATAGAGCAGAACCACACCCGTGTAAAGAAAAGGAAACTCTATGAGATGCATGCTCAGAGGAAGGCCCCGATAGGGTTTTCCCTAAAAGCCTATGTTCACATCAGAGACATGCGCTTTACCATGAATCTTATAGTTGAAATGCTCAACCAATTATATCCAGTTCTGAAGAGAATGAAGTCATATTATTTTGATATAATATTATAGACATGGATGTATTATGTGTCTATTGAGGACCATTTATCTGTCAATAATAGTTTTTTATTAAATCTCATAGATTTTGTGTAGGAAAGCTAATTCTGTAGAATATTTAAATGCCATAGGTCTATTTTAATTTATTTTTTTTTGTTATTTTTGAGCCTCTCATGCCCCCAACCTATAGGTAAAGCTGAGGAATTTATTATAATATCATGCAAAGTAACCATTCTAGTTAGTTGAAAAGAAAATGGTAGAGATGGCTAGTTATAATTGCTATATGATTTTTTGAATGTATGTTTTGTTTTATTTAGCTTATATACATTGTTAATTCATCTCATTTCCAAATCTGTTAAGTGCCAAGAGAAATCCAATCCAATTAGTTGTGAACTTTTTTTAAATTTGCTTCCTTAAATTTTGATCTCTTCTTAACAGCCTCTCGTTTCTGGCCACAATCCTTTCAAGTAGAGAAGATAGGACCGAAAGTATCAGGGGAATTTCAGAGCCATTTTCACCATCTGAACTATATAGATCAGAGGAACAACATAAACAACATATAGATTACAGCTCTAACCCTGGACAGGCTTCTATCACATCTAAAGCCATTTGGGTGTTTTCAAGATTTTTCAATCAATGCAAAAATAAGTAGACCCGATGGTTATTTCAAGCCATCTATAGGTTAAACCAGTAAACCCTTTGGGTATTGCAACCCAACCAGTAAATATCTTCATGTTTTTGCTGCCATAATTCTTGAACTTCATTTAAACGCATGCATTTTTGAGGCATCGTGTCCTATTTTTCATAGTTATAGTATTATTGTCAGATAGAAGAAGTCTCTTTCTTGTATGGCCCTCAAAGTTTTCCTATCTTGTGTGAACTTTGAAACAGTAGCCTTTCTGGAAACCCCTGAACTAAGGACAGACATAGGCAGCCCCTCCTCTCCCTTGCCAGTAGCCCCGACGATTTTTCATGATTTAGTTTAATAGAAAAGAGAGGCAATAGCTAGGTGATCTGGCATCAGATCTCATAAGTATGCCCAATATTTTGACAAAAGATATGTAGAGTGATATGCCTCTCTTAACCATCTTTCCATTCATGACGAGCATAATTTACCAAATTCTCTAATAAAATTTCCTCCAGATTGTAAACATCTTAATTATGCATTTCTTCCTATAACTGGCATAGATCCATCTTAACCCCAGATTTATAAGTGACGAGTGCTTAATCAATCTAGGGTTAACATGGATCTATGCTAGTTTTTTTAAATTCATCGGGCCAACATACAGTGCAAACACAAATTATTACATGAAGACATAAAGTACTGGGGATATACCCCAAATGGGCTGTAGAGCACCTTGCTTCTCTCATGTTGATGTATCTCTTCTTTTAATGATGCTCATGTGAAGCTCCAATATACCTAAATACCCATTTCTATTTCATTTGCAATCATATGAAATGAATCTATGGTTTTCCTTTTGTGATAATATGCAAATCTATAAACAGACATGACAAATTTGCAATAATCCATTGAACTTATACTTTAGGAATGTATGCTGTGAGAAGGCTAACACAAAATTTATAGGAGGTTTTTAACAGGCCTCATCGATTGCAAATGATTTTTTAAGTTCCACAACAAACTTCGTTGAAAATTTTACTACCTCTGCATCTACACTCTTGTTTATAACTTTATGGTTTCCCTGTATACAAATTCCCTCGGTAAATTTAGAATTAGACAAGCTTCAAGAAGCAAAGCTTCCAAATTAGTAGTTTGACAAGGAAAATACTGGTACCAAAATTGCCATAGCAATCTTGCATAGCATTGATAATTTATTTATGCTCTTCAAGATATATTAGCATTAACTTTAATGACATTACGTTTATATTTTGGTCAATAATTGACCTATATGAAATTAGATAATTGTTTTATTCCCCATCCATAAGCCAATGCTTTTGTTGGCTGCAAATTAAGAATATTCAGAACAGAGGAAGAGGAGTAGGAATATTTGTGTTCACCGAGAAGAGATGTTAAGAACCCCTTTTCCTAAGACATGAAACAAATGAAGACACAAGCATTAGGGATACTTAACCATTAAGTTCTCCTGGGAAGGAAATATGACTGCTCCAAATGTCCCATAAAATACCTGACTCCTATGGTTAGTGTCACTAGTGACTCCATGTACCCTACGAAAAATTCTCTATCCTCAGTACCTACTTTCCCCCACTACCTTAACAGTAACAAACATATGAAAGGGCTTTGAGGATCTTCCCTTACACACCCAACTAGAATCTTAGCAATACCCAATCAACTTCTTATGCCTCCTCCCAACATACATATTTAATAGGAATCCATGCATGTATCTACTGGGCCTAAAATGCATGTGTGTGTGTGTGTGTGTGTGTCTATATATACACTCAAGTATGGGTCTGTGGCAGCAATTGCAAGATATACATGCATATAAAGGATTGGCTTAATTATGGGATATTTTGTACCCTAACTAAGGACTAAGGACAGACATAGGCAGTCATCAAATGTCCACAAAGAAGCTGAATGTACTACTTGATATTGTATGGAATAGAAGGTACCATTCAATACTGAATTCTCCTGCATTTATTCTCTTTAAAAATCACTGCTATATGCATTCTTTACCAGCAGTCATCTACAGGAACTAAATCTCATAAATTTGGTATAAAATTTCATTCATTGTGTTGTCAAACTGAGGTACATTTTAAGCATAGTGCTATGTGTGAGGTCATGCTAAAATGTTGTGTGCTTGATGAGTATGGGATCACAAACCCCCACCATTACATCAAACCAAACCAATGAGATTTGACTCTACAGTAGACAGACTTCTACAATACTACGTATGCAAAGTGTTTGAAAAAACTTCACACCCAGATCTGCCATAAAGTGCCTTTCCAAATTATTTGACTCCAACAGTAATCTACAGTAGTACTTAAGAGGTGTATTTGACATAGTGCTGAATCTGATTGCATGTATCTTTGCAAATTTTTGCTCATATTTGGGATCATTACATTACAGCTCATACCCTAGCATCACACAAGAGCAATCCCTCCACATTTGGTCTCTCTTTTCCTTGGTATTCTCCTAGAGGTTTCTCATGAACTCTAAACTCTAGCTCCTAGGGTTTCGCAATGATGATAATGTATAAAAGTGCTCTCTCCTCCCTTGTATATACAATAGGTGAGGGAGGATAACATAAAATAAGGAATAAGTCCATACAAGTAAAAACCAAGGAAACCACTCATGGAGTGCTCTACAATACAAGGATGTGTGTGTGTCAAACGAGGGTTTATCCAACCCCCAAAGTAAACCAACCTCCAAGTCATGATCTTCCTTAGGATAAATGCCTCCCATATTCCTCTAACATGGTGCACTCTCCAACAAGATGTTAGTCCAACACTCCCTATTTCATAGCGGTCCACTATCCAAGTGTCCTCATGCAAGGCAATCTTCCTCCAACTATGTGCCACATGTTCTCTTATGTGTACCAATGTGGTCCCAAAGCTCCAATGTTCCTTCTCAACATCTGTGTCTAGGTCCATTACCAACCTCCAAGAATTATGTTTCCCAACCTCTATTATGCTTTTTCTTGGATGAAATTTCTCCTTGCCCCAACGGTCGGATTGAAGTAATAAAGCATCTTGCGGGTCCCCGAGCAAATTCTGCATGGAGTGTTGCCTGCCCCACAAATGGTAGGTAACAACACTAGATTGTTCAGTTAAGATTGTCTCCTCCGCCTAGAGTTGGAGAATTCCCCTCCTTAGAGTCAACTAATCTGCTGTGTGTGTTGCACCTGAACTGAACACATGATGGGTGAGATGGGCTAGTCATCCATTTTATAGAGAAGAGTTAGAGCTGTGAATCTTTTGGTCGACTGTTGAGCCTGGTGAACGTTATTAAAAATTTTCATTCATTCAATAGTTAAGTACTTATTCTCGGGTTTTCTGCACTTCTTAAAAGTAAAACCAACAGATTGACAGCAAAGCGAGTGGTGAATGATTCAAACTGTATGCCCAACAATAAGTAAAACCAACATATTGACAACAAAGTGAGTGGTGAATGATTCAAACTGTATTCCCAACAATGGTGGACACTCGCCTGTAGCAGATGGAAGGGACACAAATTGTTGCATAAAACACAAATTTTCATTTCTGGTACACAGTTTATTGCAGAAAACACAAATTTTCATGTGTGGTACACAATTTATTGCAGAAAACAAAAGCTTTCATGTGTGGTATCGACGATAGGTTTCAAAATTTAAACTTATGGCACATGCAAGTGGTTCCCACATCATGGTTTATTTGTTGGCCTCAATCTTACAATTAATAATTATATGATAGGGCAAGCACTTGCTTGTTGCCCCTAGATAATGTATACAAATTATGTCAAAGAAAGTGAGGTGTTAAGAATGTCTCTGACATGGGAAATAAAATCATGCTCTAATTCGCACAACATCCATATTCCCCTGAATGCTGAAGGGGGAATCTGAAGATAAAATACTAGGTCAAGATCCTTTTTGTTGACCATTTGCATGTAAATGGAAGTCATGATCATGGGCACTTTCATGGCTTCTATCAGACTAAGCTAACAAGTACAGGTTAGGAAAGCACTTGCCTCTTCCCCAGCTGGAACTCCGCCACGCATGGAACTCTACCCGATTGGATTTCTTTGTATTTTAGAACCCATCTACTAGATATTATACGTAAGAAGATTAGTAGCTCATTGTTTCCTCATCATTTGGATGAAAAGCTTGACCTCATCCTGAATTTTTTCATTCTTCCAAATCCCTTTGTTGTGGCTATTGAAGTTTATGATGACTGGAATATAGCCATGTGCTTACATTCCTTCAAACAGTTTGAATGCAACGGGATTAAAAGTATACAAAGAGTGTTGGGAGCTTTAGATCATCTTCTTTCTGAAACCATAGATGATAGGTCAATGGTGGTGTTAAGTTTTCTAGAGGGAGCTATGATTTTGTCCTGGCTGGAACTTTGCCTTGGTTGAAAATTTCCTAATGGCAACCATATCCCACTCAAAGGCCAAAGGTTTGCTCTAGAGAGATTATGTGGTTGCCTTAGACAAATCTCTATTGTGCAAAACCTTCTAATGGCATCTATATCCCATTCAAAGGTCAATGATCCAATCTACAACATGTGTGTTGATTCATGGCCTTCATTGTGTTCCATTAGCCTAAGAAGCTTCATTTGGCATATAAGTCCCTTGATATTCTCCCTCAACCTTAATCAAGGGATCAATACTCATTCTTGGTGCACAAATACTCGTTACGGCACCTCGTCATGACCTTTGAGCTGTAAGAACTCTGCCCTGCTTGGAACTCTACCTCGGCTGGAACTCTGCCTCGGTTGGAACTTTGTCGTGCATGGAACTATACCCCACCTGGAACTCTGCCTTGGCTGAAACTTTGCCTAGGATGGAACTTTGCCCCACCTGAAACTATGCTCGCCTAGAACTCTGCCCGGGCTAGAACTCTACCTTAACTGGAACTTTGCCTCGCCTGAAACCATGGTCGCCTGGAACTCTGCCTCAGTTGGAACTCTACCCCGGTTGGAACTTTGCCTCGGTTGGAACTTTGCCGTGCATGGAACTCTACCCCGGCTGGAACTATGCCTCGGTTGGAACTTTGCCGTGCATGGAACTCTACCCCACCTGGAACTCTACCTTGGTTGAAACTTTGCCTAGGATGGAACTTTGCCCCACCTGAAACTATGCTCGCCTGGAACTCTGCCCCGGTTGGAACTCTGCCCAGGCTGGAACTCTACCTTGACTGAAACTTTGCCTCGCCTGAAACCATGGCCACCTGGAACTCTCCCCTGGTTGGAACTCTGCCCTGCATGGAACTCTGCCCCGGTTGGAACTCTGCCCTGCATGGAACTCTGCCCCGGTTGGAACTCTGCCTCGGCTGGAACTTTGCCTTGCATGGAACTTTACCCCGGATGGCATAATGGAAATGCTTGAGTTTCTATTTTGTAAATTTCTTCTTGGTTTATGGTTGATCTATTTGGTTCATTGATCTGTATCTTGTTTCGCTTATATGGTGGTTTGAAACCTTGTTCATGGCCAATTAACCCTAGAAGCTTCAATGAAAGCCTATAGCCCTTAATTTCCTTCCCTAGCATTGTCAAAGCCTTGAAACTTATCATTGGCATATAAAATGTCCTAATGGTGGACAAATATTCATTACGATACCTTGTATTGACCTTTGAGCCCTAAGAACGATGCCCCACCTGGAACTCTGCCATAGCTGGTTCATTGCCGCGCATGGAAACCTACCTGGAACTTTGCCCCGTCTGGAACTTTTCCCTACATGGAACTCTACCTCGTCTGGAACTCTGCCCTGCATGGATCTTTGCCCGACTGGAACTCTGCCCTGGCTAGAAATCTGCCCCGGCTGGAACTCTGCCCTACTTGAAACTCTGCCCTGGATGGAATCCTACCCTACCTGGAAATTTGCCCCGTCTGGAACTCTACCCTGCATGGATCTTTTCCTTGGCTGGAACTTTGCCTTGCATGGAACTCTGCCTCAGCTGAAACTTTGCCTAGGATGGAAATTTTCCCCACCTCAAACTATGCTCGCCTAGAACTCTGCCCCGGTTGGAACTCTGCCCGGGCTGGAACTCTACCTTGACTGGAACTTTGCCTCGCCTGAAACCATGGCCGCCTGGAACTCTGCCTCAGTTGGAACTCTACCCTGCATGGAACTCTGCCCTAGTTGAAACTTTGCCGTGCATGGAACTCTACCCCAGCTAGAACTCTACCTCGGTTGGAACTTTGTCATGCATGGAACTCTACCCCGCCTGGAACTCTGCCTCAGCTGAAACTTTGCCTAGGATGGAACTTTGCCCCACCTTAAACTATGCTCACCTGGAACTCTGCCCTGGTTGGAACTCTGCTCGGGCTGAAACTCTACCTTGACTGGGACTTTGCCTCACCTGAAACCATGGCCTCCTGGAACTCTGCCCTGCATGGAACTTTGCTTCGGTTGGAACTATGCCCCGGCTGGAACTCTGCCTTGCATGGAACTTTATCCTGGATGGCATAATGGAACTGCTTGAGTTTCTATTTTGTAAATTTCTTCTTGGTTTCTGGTTGATCTATTTGGTTCATTGATCTATATCTTGTTTCTCTTATATGGTGGTTTGAAACCTCGTTCATGGCCAATTAACCCTAGAAGCTTCAACGAAATCCTATAGCCCTTGATTTCCCTCCCTAGCATTGTCAAAGCCTTGAAACTTATCATTGGCATATAAAATGTCCTAATGGTGGACAAATATTCGTTACGATACCTTGTATTGACCTTTGAGCCCTGAGAACTATGCCCCGCCTGGAACTCTGCCGTAGCTGGATCATTGCCGCGCATGGAAACCTACCTGGAACTTTGCCCCGTTTGGAACTTTTCCCTACATGGAACTCTGCCTCGTCTGGAAGTTTTCCTTGCATGGATCTTTGCCCAGCTAGAACTCTGCGCCGGCTGGAACTATACCCCGGCTAGAACTTTGCCCTACCTGGAACTCTGCCCTACCTGGAACTTTGCCCCATCTGGAACTCTACCCTGCATGGATCTTTTCCCTGGCTGGAACTCTGCCCCGGTTGGAACTTTGTCGTCCATGGAACTCTACCCCAGCTGAAACTCTGCCTCGGTTGGAACTTTGCCATGCATGGAACTCTACCCCGCCTAGAACTCTGCCTCAGCTGGAACTCTTCCCTACCTGGAACTCTGCCCTGGCTGGAACTCCACCCTACCTGGAACTTTGCCCCGTCTGGAACTCTACCCTGCATGGATCTTTTCCCTAGTTGGAACTCTACCCCGACTGGAACTCTGCCTTGGTTGGAACTTTGTCGTGCATGGAACTCTACCCCGCCTGGAACTCTGCCTCGGTTGAAACTTTGCCTAGGATGGAACTTTTCCCCACTTGAAACTATGCTTTCCTGGAACTCTACCTCGGTTGGAACTCTGCCTAGGCTGCAACTCTACCTTCACTGGAACTTTGCCTCGCCTGAAACCACAGCCGCCTGGAACTCTGCCTCGGTTGGAACTCTGCCCTGCATGGAACTCTGCCCCGGTTGGAACTTTGTCGTGCATGGAACTCTACCTCGGTTGGAACTCTACCTCAGTTGGAACTTTGTCGTGCATGGAACTCTACCCCACCTGGAACTCTGCCTCGGCTAAAACTTTGCCTAGGATGGAACTTTTCCCCACCTGAAACTATGCTCTCTTGGAACTCTGCCCCAGTTGGAACTTTGCCCGGGCTGGAGCTCTACCTTGACTGGAACTTTGCCTCGCCTGAAACCATGGCCGCCTGGAACTTTGCCCTGCATGGAACTCTTCCCCAGTTGGAACTCTGCCTTGGCTGGAACTCTGCCTTGCATGGAACTTTACCCCGGATGGCATAATGGAAATGCTTGAGTTTCTATTTTGTAAATTTATTCTTGGTTTCTGGTTGATCTATTTGGTTCATTAATCTATATCTTGTTTCGCTTATATGGTGGTTTGAAACCTCGTTCATGGCCAATTAACCCTAGAAGCTTCAATGAAAGCCTATAGCCCTTGATTTCCTTCCCTAGCATTGTCAAAGCCTTGAAACTTATCATTGGCGTATAAAATGTCCTAATGGTGGACAAATATTTGTTACGATACCTTGTATTGACCTTTGAGCCCTAAGAACTATGCCCCACCTGGAACTCTGCCATAGCTGGATCATTGCCGCGCATGGAAACCTACCTGGAACTTTGTAATGTTTGGAACTTTGCCCTACATGGAACACTGCCTCGTCTGGAACTCTACCCTGCATGGATCTTTGCCCAGCTGGAACTCTACCCAGGCTAGAACTTTGCCGTGGCTGGAACTCTACTTCGGCTGGAACTCTGCCCCGGCTGGAACTCTACCCTGCATGGATCTTTGCCTCGGCTTGAACTCTGTCTCGGCTGTAACTATGCCTTGCGTGGAACTTAACCCCGACTGGAACTTTGCCCCAACTGCAACTATTTGTCTTACAGAAACTATCTACTAGGTATTATACATAGGAAGATTAGGAGCTTGTTGTTTGCTCATAATTTGGATGAAAAGCTTGACCTCTACCTCAATGGCGGTATTTTTGCCCCGGCTAGAACTTTGCAAAGTGATGGCATAATGGAAATGCTTGAGTTTCTATTTTGTAAATTTCTTCTTGGTTTCTGATTGACCTATTTGGTTCGTTGATCTGTATCTTGTTTCGCTTATACGATGGTTTGAAACCTCGTTCATGGCCCATTAACCCTATAAGCTTCAATGAAAGCCTATTAGCCCTTGATTTCCTTCCCTAGCATTGTCAAAGCCTTGAAACCTATCATTGGTGTGTAAAATGTCCTAATGGTGGACAAATACTCGTTACGATACCTTGTATTGACCTCTACCCTGCCTAGATCATTGCCATGGATGGAACTTTGCCCTACCTGGAACTTTGCCCCGTCTGGAACTTTGCCCTACATGGAACTCTGCCCCGTCTGGAACTCTACCCTGCATGGATCTTTTCCTGGCTGGAACTCTGCCCTGCATGGATCTTTTCCCCGACTGGAACTCTGCCTCAGCTACAACTCTGCCCCATCTAGAACTCTACCCTGCATGGATCTTTTCCCTGGCTGGAACTCTGCCTTGCATGGAAGTTTACCCCGGCTGGAACTTTTCCCCAGTTACAACTATTTGTCTTACAAAACCCATCTACTAGGTATTATACATAGGAAGATTAGGATCTTGTTGTTTGATCATAATTTGGATGAAAATCTTGACCTCAACCTCAATGGTTAGGAGTTTCTATGTTGTAAATTTCCTCTTGGTTTCTTGTCGATCTATTTGGTTCATTGATCTGTATCTTGTTTCGCTTATTTGGTTCGTTGATCTGTATCTTGTTTCGCTTATATGGTATCTTGGAATAATATTTGATGTGCATGGTAAATCGAACATCTATATTGTACTGTTTATTTGTGATTTCAAAAATGGATGGTCTTGCATAACATTTGTTACTAAGAGTATAAACGACGTTATTTTTTAGGGTTTTGTTTGCTTGGAGGCTTGTGAAACCAAAGTTGGCCTTCTGATACTATGGCCATAATACAGGTTCGTGTTATATCTGAACAATCCAATATCCTTATTGATGTATTGAGCTATATGAACTAAATATGTTATTGGCTGACCATCTCAGGAAGACTTGATTTATAAAGTCATCAAGGAAATTAATGGCCGCAACTTCTTTTACTGTTTGGGAGTTGAGTGCAATGGTTTGCGACGTAGCAAGTGTCACGCATTTAATAAACATCGTGAGCAAGTACATGGGTGGGAACCCATAACATTACATGTCGGTGCCCCCCGGGGCCATAACTACAAGTTTCGTTATGCATCAAGAATGGAAAGAGAACGCAAGCGAAAAATTTACGACGTTGAATACCGGTTCAAGAAGAATAGGAAGGTTGTGGAGACTGCTGCCATTCGTCGAGAGGTGCAAAGTGAGGTATGATCTTTGTATTGATGTTTTATTTTCAGACATATTAAAAAAAGGATGCTGGCTTATCTTATTATCTTTGTTTTTCTTGTAATATGGGGTGAAAGGTGCAGACGAGTTGAGCAAAGATGCAGTGGCACTCATCAAAAGAATCGTTGCTGAATACGATGCACAAGCCAGTGAAAAAAAATCTGCACTTCCGAATATTGTTCGTAAGAAAGTTATCAAAGATAAAGATTGGGAGGCCCTAAGAAAAATCTTCAATGAGTCACCGCCCGTAGGAATTTTCAATTCCTATTCAATTCCAGTCTTGCATGGCATTTGGAGAACTAACATATATTGAATATCCTATCATTGCAATAGAGATATTTAGATAGCTCTTCTGATTCGCCCAAGGATGATTACATGTCTGTTGAAGAGACAGTTAGTGTACGTTTCGTAAACCCCTCCATGTTTTCATACATATTGAAAATGCTTGAATTAATATCCATCTTATTGACAATATTTCCTCTTTTATGCAGGGAAATAATATATCTGTGGGTCAATCATTTAGATATGACTTGAATCAAACCCATGATATATCTGAAGATGTTGAATTTTCTTTGTGTGACATGACAACTAGAGGTGTTAGTCAGGAAAGCATTCAACAACATGAGAAGACATCTGAATGTGTTCCTTTCATCCCACCATCATTTGACAAGACTCCGATTGATTTAAATGTTGCATTTGATTTTTCACAAAGTCTTGAGGACAATATCATGTCCATTGAAGAGACACTCGGTGTAAGTTTTATAAGCCGCTCCTTGTATTGTAATTTTTTCCAATTGCTATTCAAATTAATGTTTGTTTTGTTGTATATAATAGCAATGTTGCAAGGTATTTAAAAAAAATTACTTTTTTAAAACATTATTTCGTTTCAACAAAGAAATGTATGCAACTCTTCACTGTTCTCTAAGGACAATATCATGTCCATTGTAGAGACACCCGTTGTAAGTTGTATAAGCGCTCCTTGTATTGTTACACATTGGAAATACTTTATTGAAACCACATTTTATTGACATTGTTTCCTTATAATGGTAGAGAAATATTGTATATGTTGGTGACCCATCTTCATCAAATATGAATGAATGCATTGAACAAGGAGAAGGAATTAGTCAAACCCTTGATGTTGGTGAAGATGTGGATGTTATTTAGTGCTCATTTGATTCATTTTCTAGGCCTATATTTGATAGGTCACCGGGTAGTGTTCCTTTAGGCCCCACAATTTTTGACAGGACACCTGATAGTGTTCCTTTAGGCAGGCCAATATTTGACAGGACACCCACTACTGTTCCTTTAGGCTCACCAATATTTGACAGGACACCCAATTCTGTTCGTTTAGGCCCGCCAATGTCCAAAAATGTCCAAAAGACTCCAAAAGAAAATGTCCAAAATGTGCTAAATGAAGAAGGTGACAAGGATGGAGAGGACAATACTGTTGTAAATCATGGAAAGGTCCAGAATGCAAATACACAACGTAGGGGTCACAAACGGACCTTTCTCACCCCGAATAAAACAAAGGATAAGAAATATAAATACCATCACCCTTCATTCTATTCACAGTCTATCGCCAAAACAAAGAGGCCACGCGCATGGACTATAAAGAGAGATAGGTGTGAAGTGTTATTTTGTTTGTACTTTGTGTTTATTTTTTCAAATTAAAGTACGTTTTTTTGTATATTGTTTAATTTTTCACATTTACAAATATTGTTTTTTGTTTTCTTTTAACAGGTAGCTTTCCAACAAAGAGCTTCAAACAACATCACTTTTAATCATGGGCATGAAAGAAGCAATTTTGGGTAATTCTGTGTCACAACAACAAGAAACTTTGGGCACTTAATGGGATGGTTTCTTTTCTATCTATGGTATAGGAGTTTTTGTTGATAGCCTGATACTAGATGCCAAGAATGTATCTATCAGTGCATACTCAGGCCTCTCACTCAGACCTTATTTCAGCATTGTTTGCATTAAGAATGTATCTATCTTGTACATATTCCATATTATGTAAATGAAAGGCCTATCCTTATTACTGTTCTCTGTAAAATACTTAAAACATTATTCAATGACCCAAAGTGATTTCAATTACAATTTTTTTTCTAAGATCAGTTCATCTTTTACCATGTGTGTACAAGTCTTCTGTATAGTTTATCATTTAATTCTATGTATCAACCTTGTCAAATGATGGTGGGCTGAAAGGAACACGTTCATATGTCTTCTCACGTTGTTGAATGCTTTCCTGACTAACACCTCCAGTTGTCATGTCACACAAAGAAAATTCAACATCTTCAGATATATCAGGGGTTTGATTCCAGTCATATCTAAACGATTGACCCACAGATATATTATTTCCCTGCATAAAAGAGGAAATATTGTCAATAAGATGGATATTAATTCAAGCATTTTCAATATGTATGAAAACATGGAGGGATTTACGAAACGTACACTGACTGTCTCTTCAACAGACATGTAATCATCCTTGGGCGAATCAGAAGAGCTATCTAAATATCTCTGTTGCAATGATAGGATATTCAATATATGTTAGTTCTCCAAATGCCATGCAAGACTGGAATTGAATAGGAATTGAAAATTCCTACCGGTGGTGACTCATTGAAGATTTTTCTTAGGGCCTCCCAATCTTTATCTTTGATAACCTTCTTATGAACAATATTTGTAAGTGCAGATTTTTTTTCACTGGCTTGTGCATCGTATTCAGCAACGATTCTTTTGATGCGTGCCACTGCATCTTCACTCAACTCATCTGCACCTTTCACCCCCTATTACAAGAAAAACAAAGATAATAAGCTTAGCCAGCGTCCTTTTTTTAATATGTCTGAAAATAAAACATCAATACAAAGATCATACCTCACTTTGGACCTCTCGACGAATGGCATCAGTCTCCACAACCTTCCTATTCTTCTTGAACCAGTATTCAACGTCGTAAATTTTTCGCTTGCGTTCTCTTTCCATTCTTGATGCAGAACGAAGCTTGTAGTTATGGCCCCGCGGGGAACCGACATGTAATGTTATGGGTTCCCACCCATCTACTTGCTCACGATGTTTATTAAATGTGTGACACTTGCTGGGTCGCAAACCATTGCAATCAACTCCCAAACAATAAAATAAGTTGAGGACATTAATTTCCTTGATGACTTTTTAAGTCAAGTCTTCCTGAGATGGTCAGCCAATAACATATTTAGTTCATATAACTCAATACATCAATAAGGATATTGGATTGTTCAGATATAACACAAACCTGTATTATGGCCATAGTATCAGAAGGCCAACTTTGGTTTCACAAGCCTCCAAGCAAACAAAACCCTGAAAAATAATGTCGTGTATACTCTTAGTAACAAATGTTATGCAAGACCATCCATTTTTGAAATCACAAATAAACAGTACAATATAGATGTTCGATTTACCATGCACATCAAATATTATTCCAGGATACCATATAAGCGAAACAAGATACAGATCAACGAACCAAATAAGCGAAACAAGATACAGATCAATGAACCAAATAGATCGACAAGAAACCAAGAGGAAATTTACAACATAGAAACTCCTAATCATTGAGGTTGAGGTCAAGATTTTCATCCAAATTATGATCAAACAACAAGATCCTAATCTTCCTATGTATAATACCTAGTAGATGGGTTTTGTAAGACAAATAGTTGTAACTAGGGCAAAGTTCCAGCCGGGGTAAACTTCCATGCAAGGCAGAGTTCCAGCCGGGGAAAATATCCATGCAGGGTAGAGTTCTAGATGGGGCAGAGTTGCAGCTGAGGTAGAGTTCCAGCCGGGGAAAAGATCCATGCAGGGCAGAGTTCCAAGCAGGGCAGAGTTCCAATCAGGGCAGATTTCCAGCCGGGAAAAGATCCATGCATGGTAGAGTTCCAGACGGGGCAGAGTTCCATGTAAGGCAAAGTTACAGATGGGGCAAAGTTCCAGGTAGGGCAAAGTTCCATCCACGGCAATGATCTAGGTGGGGCAGATTTCCAGGCGGGGTAGAGGTCAATACAAGGTATCGTAACGAGTATTTGTCCACCATTAGGACATTTTACATGCCAATGATAGGTTTCAAGGCTTTGAAAATTCTAGGGAAGGAAATCAAGGGCTAATAGGCTTTCATTGAAGCTTCTAGGGTTAATGGGCCATGAACGAGGTTTCAAACCACTGTATAAGCGAAACAAGATACAGATCAACGAACCAAATAGGTCGATCAGAAACCAAGAAGAAATTTACAAAATAGAAACTCAAGCATTTCCATTATGCCATCACTTTGCAAAGTTCTAGCCGGGGAAAAAATACCGCCATTAAGGTAGAGGTCAAGCTTTTCATCCAAATTATGAGCAAACAACAAGCTCCTAATCTTCCTACGTATAATACCTAGTAGATGGTTTCTGTAAGACAAATAGTTGCAGTTGGGGCAAAGTTCCAGTCGGGGTTAAGTTCCACGCAAGGCATAGTTCCAGCCGAGGCAGAGTTCAAGCCGAGGCAAAGATCCATGCAGGGTAGAGTTCCAACCGGAGCAGAGTTCTAGCCAGGGAAAAGTTCTAGCCGGGGCAGAGTTCCAGCTGGGCAAAGATCCATGCAGGGCAGAGTTCCAGACGAAGCAGTGTTCCATGTAGGGCAAAGTTCCAGACGGTGCAAAGTTCCAGGTAGGTTTCCATGCGCGACAATGATCCAGCTATGGCAGAGTTCCAGGTGGGGCATAGTTCTTAGGGCTCAAAGGTCAATACAAGGTATCGTAACGAATATTTGTCCACCATTAGGACATTTTATACGCCAATGATAAGTTTCAAGGATTTGACAATGCTAGGGAAGGAAATCAAGGGCTATAGGCTTTCATTGAAGCTTCTAGGGTTAATTGGCCATGAATGAGGTTTCAAACCACCATATAAGTGAAACAAGATATAGATCAATGAACCAAATAAATCAACCAGAAACTAAGAAGAAATTTACAAAATAGAAACTCAAGCATTTCCATTATGCCATCCGGGGTAAAGTTCCATGCAAGGCAGAGTTCCAGCCAAGGCAGAGTTCCAACTGGGGAAGAGTTCCATGCAGGGCAAAGTTCCAGGCGGCCATGGTTTTAGGCGAGGCAAAGTTCCAGTCAAGGTAGAGCTCCAGACCGGGCAAAGTTCCAACCAGGGCAGAGTTCCAAGAGAGCATAGTTTCAGGTGGGCAAAAATTCCAACCTAGGCAAAGTTTTAGCCAAGGCAGAGTTCCAGGTGGGGTAGAGTTCCATGCATGACAAAGTTCCAATTGAGGCAGAGTTCCAGCCGAGGAAGAGTTCCATGCACGACAAAGTTCCAACCGGGGCAGAGTTCCATGCAGGGCAGAGTTCCAACCGGGGCAGAGTTCTAGGCGGCCGTGGTTTCAGGCAAGGCAAAGTTCCAGTCAAGGTAGAGTTGCAGCCCAGGCAGAGTTCCAACCGGGGTAGAGTTCCAGGAAAGCATAGTTTCAAGTGGGGCAAAGTTCCATCCTAGGCAAAGTTTCAATTGAGGCAGAGTTCCAGGTGGGGTAGAGTTCCATGCACGACAAAGTTCCAACCGAGGCAGAGTTCCAGTTGGGGTAGAGTTCCAACCAGGGAAAATATCCATGCAGGGTAGAGTTCTAGACGGGGTAGAGTTGTAGGTAGGGTGGAGTTCCAGCTAGGGCAGAGTTCCAGGTAGGGCAGAGTTCTAGCCAGGGCAGAGTTCCAGGTAGGTCAGAGTTCCAGCCGAGGCAGAGTTCCAGGCAGGGTAGAGTTTCATGCATGTCAAAGTTCCAACTGAGGTAGAGTTCCAGCTGGGGTAGAGTTCCATGCACGACAAAGTTCGAACCGGGGCAGATTTCCAGCCAAGGAAAAGATCCATGCAGGGTAGAGTTCCAGACGGGGCAGAGTTCCAGGTAGGGCAGAGTTCCAGGTAGGGAAAAGTTCTAGCCGGGGTAGAGTTCCAGCCGGGGCAGAGTACTAGCTGGGCAAAGATCCATGCAGGGCAAAGTTCCAGACGAGGCAGAGTTCCATGTAGGGAAAAGTTCCAGACGGGGCAAAGTTCCAGGTAGGTTTCCATGCACAGCAGTGATCCAGCTATGGCAGAGTTCCAGGCGGAGCATAGTTCTTAGGGCTCAAAGGTCAATACAAGGTATCGTAATGAATATTTTTCCACCATTAGGACATTTTATATGCCAATGATAAGTTTCAAGGCTTTGATAATGCTAGGGAAGGAAATCAAGGGCTATAGGCTTTCGTTGAAGCTTCTAGGGTTAATTGGCCATGAACGAGGTTTCAAACCACCATATAAGCGAAACAAGATACAGATCAATGAACCAAATAGATCAACCAGAAACCAAGAAGAAATTTACAAAATAGAAACTCAAGCAGTTCCATTATGCCATCCAGGGTAAAGTTCCATGCAAGGCAGAGTTCCAGTCGGGGCAGAGTTCCAACCGGGGAAAAGTTCCATGCAGGGCAGAGTTCCAGGCGGCCATGGTTTCAGGTGAGGCAAAGTTCCAGTCAAGGTAGAGTTCCAGCCCAAGCAGAGTTCCAACCAAGGTAGAGTTCCAGGTGAGCATAGTTTCAGGTGGGGCAAAGTTCCATCCTAGGCAAAGTTTCAGCTGAGGCAGAGTTCCAGGCGGGGTAGAGTTCCATGCACGACAAAGTTCCAACTGAGGTAGAGTTCCAGCCAGGGTAGAGTTCCATGCATGGCAAAGTTTCAACCGGGGCAGAGTTCCATGCAGGGCAGAGTTCCAACTGAGGCAGAGTTCCAGGCGGCCATGGTTTCAGGCGAGGCAAAGTTCCAGTCAAGGTAGAGTTCCAGCCTGGGCAGAGTTCCAACCGGTGCAGAGTTCCAGGCGAGCATAGTTTGAGGTGGGGAAAAGTTCCATCCTAGGCAAAGTTTCAGCTGAGGCAGAGTTCCATGCAAGGCAAAGTTCCAGCCAAGGAAAAGATCCATGTAGGGTAGAGTTCCAGACGGGGCAGAGTTCCAGGTAGGGTAGAGTTCCATCCAGGGTAGATTTCCAAGTAGGGCAGAGTTCCAGCCGTGCAAAGATCCATGCAGGGCAGAGTTCCAAACGAGGCAGAGTTCCATGTAGGGAAAAGTTCCAGACGGGGCAAAGTTCCAGGTAGGTTTCCATGCGCGGCAATGAACCAGCTATGGCAGAGTTCCACGTGGGGCATCGTTCTTAGGGCTCAAAGGTCAATACAAGGTATCGTAACGAATATTTGTCCACCATTAGGACATTTTATACGCCAATGATAAGTTTCAAGGCTTTGACAATGCTAGGGAAGGAAATCAAGGGCTATAGGCTTTCATTGAAGCTTCTAGGGTCAATTGGCCATGAACAAGGTTTCAAATCACCATATAAGCGAAACAAGATACAGATCAATGAACCAAATAGATCAACCATAAACCAAGAAGAAATTTACAAAATAGAAACTCAAGCATTTCCATTATGCCATCCAGGGTAAAGTTCCATGCAAGGCAGAGTTCCAGCCGGGGCAGAGTTCCAACCGGGGTAGAGTTCCATGCAGGGCAGAGTTCCAACCGGGGCAGAGTTCCATGCAGGGTAGAGTTCCAACCGGGACAGAGTTCCAGGCGGCCATGGTTTCAGGCGAGGGAAAGTTCCAGTCAAGGTAAAGTTCCAGCCTGGGCAGAGTTCCAGGCGAGCATAGTTTCAGGTGGGGCAAAGTTCCATCCTAGGCAAAGTTTCAACCGAGGCAGAGTTCCAGGTGGGGTAGAGTTCCATGCACGGAAAAGTTCCAAACGAGGCAGAGTTCAAGCCGGGTAGAGTTCCATGCACGGCAAAGTTCCAACCGAGGCAAAGTTCCAGCCGGGGTAAAGTTCCAAATGAGGCAGAGTTCCAGGCGGCCATGGTTTCAAGCGAGGCAAAGTTCCAGTTAAGGTAGAGTTCCATCCCGGGAAGAGTTCCAGGCGAGCATAGTTTCAGGTGGGGCAAAGTTCCATCCTAGGCAAACTTTCAGCCAAGGCAGAGTTCCAGGTGGGGTAGAGTTCCATGCACGGCAAAGTT
This sequence comes from Pseudotsuga menziesii, assembly GCA_001517045.1. Lineage (NCBI taxonomy): Eukaryota > Viridiplantae > Streptophyta > Pinopsida > Pinales > Pinaceae > Pseudotsuga > Pseudotsuga menziesii. The sequence goes on from LPNX010246176.1 coordinate 199,128, forward strand.
CCAACCGAGGCAGAGTTCCAGCCGAGGTAGAGTTCCAAGCAGGGCAGAGTTCTTACAGCTCAAAGGAAGTGCCGTAATGAGTATTTGTGCACCAAGAATGATTATTGATCCCTTGATCAAGGTTGAGGGAGAATATCAAGGGACTTATATGCCAAATGAAGCTTCTTAGGCTAATGGAACACAATGAAGGCCATGAATCAACACACATGTTGTAGATTGGATCATTGACCTTTGAATGGGATATAGATGCCATTAGAAGGTTTTGCACAATAGAGATTTGTCTAAGGCAACCACATAATCTCTCTAGAGAAAACCTTTGGCCTTTGAGTGGGATATGGTTTCCATTAGGAAATTTTCAACCAAGGCAAAGTTCCAGCCAGGACAAAATCACAGCTCCCTCTAGCAAACTTAACACCATCATTGACCTATCATCTATGGTTTCAGAAAGAAGATGATCTAAAGCTCCCAACACTCTTTGTATACTTTTAATCCCGTTGCATTCAAACTATTTGAAGGAATGTAAGCACATGGCTATATTCCTGGCATCATAAACTTCAATAGCCACAACAAAGGGATTTGGAGGAATGAAAAAATTCAGGATGAGGTCAAGCTTTTCATCCAGATGATGAGGAAACAACGAGCGCCTAATATTCTTACGTATAATATCTAGTAGATGGGTTCTAAAAGACAAAGAAATCCAATCGGGTAGAGTTCCATGCATGGCGGAGTTCCAGCTGGGGAAGAGGCAAGTGCTTTCCTAACCTATACTTGTTAGCTTAGTCTGATAGAAGCCATGAAAGTGCCCATGATCATGCCTTCCATTTACATGAAAATGGTCAACAAAAAGGATCTTGACCTAGTATTTTATCTTCAGATTCCCCCTTCAGCATTCAGGGGAATATGGATGTTGTGCGAATTAGAGCATGATTTTATTTCCCATGTCAGAGACATTCTTAACACCTCACTTTCTTTGACATAATTTGTATACATTATCTAGGGGCAACAAGCAAGTGCTTGCCGTATCATATAATTATTAATTGTAAGATTGAGGCCAACAAATAAACCATGATGTGGGAACCACTTGCATGTGCCATAAGTTTAAATTTTGATACCTATCGTCGATACCACACATGAAAGCTTTTGTTTTCTGCAATAAATTGTGTACCACACATGAAAATTTGTGTTTTCTGCAATAAACTGTGTACCACACATGAAAATTTGTGTTTTATGCAACAATTTGTGTCCCTTCCATCTGCTACAGGCGAGTGTCCACCATTGTTGGGCATACAGTTTGAATCATTCACCACTCGCTTTGTTGTCAATATGTTGGTTTTACTTATTGTTGGGCATACAGTTTGAATCATTCACCACTCGCTTTGCTGTCAATCTGTTGGTTTTACTTTTAAGAAGTGCAGAAAACCCGAGAATAAGTACTTAACGATTGAATGAATGAAATTTTTTAATAATGTTCACCAGGCTCAGCAGTTGACCAAAAGATTCACAGCTCTAACTCTTCTCTATAAAATGGATGACTAACCCATCTCACCCATCATGTGTTCATTTCAGGTGCAACACACACGGCAGATTAGTTGACTCTAAGGAGGGGAATTCTCCAACTCTAGGCGGAGGAGACAATCTTAACTGAACAATCTAGTGTTGTTACCTACCATTTGTGGGGCAGGCAACACTCCATGCAGAATTTGCTCGGGGACCCGCAAGATGATTTATTACTTCAATCCGACCGTGGGGGCAAGGAGAAATTTCATCCAAGAAAAAGCATAATAGAGGTTGGGAAACATAATTCCTGGAGGTTGGTAATGGACCTAGACACAGATGTTGAGGAGGAACATTGGAGCTTTGGGACCACATTGGTACACATAAGAGAATATGTGGCACATAGTTGGAGGAAGAGTGCCTTGAATGAGGACACTTGGATAGTGGACCGCTATGAAATAGGGAGTGTTGGACTAACATCTTGTTGGAGAGTGCACCATGTTAGAGGAATATGGGAGGCATTTATCCTAAGGAAGATCATGACTTGGAGGGTGTTTTACTTTGGGGGTTGGATAAACCCTCGTTTGACACACACACATCCTTGTATTGTAGAGCACTCCATGAGTGGTTTCCTTGTTTTTTAATTGTATGGACTTATTCCTTATTTTATGTTATCCTCCCTCACCTATTGTATATACAAGGGAGGAGAGAGCACTTTTATACATTATCATCATTGGGAAACCCTAGGAGCTGGAGTTTAGAGTTCATTAGAAACCTCTAGGAGAATACCAAGGAAAAGAGAGACCAAATGTGGAGAGATTGCTCTTGTGTGATGCTAGGGTATGAGTTGTAATGTAATGATCCCAAATATGAGCAAAAATTTGCAAAGATACATGCAATCAGATTCAGCACTATGTCAAATACCCCTCTTAAGTACTACTGTAGATTACTGTTGGAGTCAAATAATTTGGAAAGGCACTTTATGGCAGATCTAGGTGTGAAGTTTTGTCAAACACTTTGCATATGTAGTATTGTAGAAGTCTGTCTACTGTAGAGTCAAATCTCATTGGTTTGGTTTGATGTAATGGTGGGGGTTTGTGATCCCATACTCATCAAGCACACAACATTTTAGCATGACCTCACACATAGCACTATGCTTAAAATGTACCTCAGTTTGACAACACAGTGAATGAAAGTTTATACCAAATTTATGAGATTTAGTTCATGTAGATGACTGCTGGTAAAGAATTCATATAGTAGTGATTTTTAAAGAGAATAAATGCAGGAGAATTCAGTATTGAATGGTACCTTCTATTCCATACAAAATCAAGTAGTACATTCAACTTCTTTGTGGACATTTGATGACTGCCTATGTTTGTCATTAGTGCTTAGTTAGGGTACAAAAGATCCCATAATTAAGCCAATCCTTTATATGCATGTATATCTTGCAATTGCTGCCACAGACCCATACTTGAGTGGATAGACACACACACACACACACACACACACACACACACACACACACATGCATTTTAGGCCCAGTAGATACATGCATGGATTCCTATTAAATATGTATGTTGGGAGGAGGCATAAGAAGTTGATTGGGTATTGCTAAGATTCTAGTTGGGTGTGTAAGGGAAGATCCTCAAAGCCCTGTCATACGTTTGTTACTATTAAGGTAGTGGGGGAAAGTAGGTACTAAGTATAGAGAATTTTTCCCAAGGTACATGGAGTCACTAGTGACACTAACCATAGGAGTCAGGTATTTTATGGGACATTTGGAGCAGTCATATTTCCTTCCTAGGAGAACTTAATGGTTAAGTATCCCTAATGCTTGTGTCTTCATTTGTTTCATGTCTTAGGAAAAGGGGTTCTTAACATCTCTTCTCGGTGAACACAAATATTCCTACTCCTCTTCCTCTGTTCTGAATATTCTTAATTTGCAGCCAACAAAAGCATTGGCTTATGGCTGGGGAATAAAACAATTATCTAATTTCATATAGGTCAATTATTGACCAAAATATAAACGTAATGTCATTAAAGTTAATGCTAATATATCTTGAAGAGCATAAATAAATTATCAATGCTGTGCAAGATTGCTATGGCAATTTTGGTACCAATATTTTCCTTGTCAAACCGCTAATTTGGAAGCTTTGCTTCTTGAAGCTTGTCTAATTCTGTATTTACCGAGGGAATTTGTATACAGGGAAACCATAAAGTTATAAACAAGAGTGTGGATGCAGAGGTAGTAAAATTTTCAACGAAGTTTGTTGTGGAACTTAAAAAATCATTTGCAATCGATGAGGCCTGTTAAAAACCTCCTATAAATTTTGTGTCAGCCTTCTCACAGCATACATTCCTAAAGTATAAGTTCAATGGATTATTGCAAATTTGTCATGTCTGTTTATAGATTTGCATATTATCATAAAAGGAAAATCATAGATTCATTTCATATGATTGCAAATGAAATAGAAATGGGTATTTAGGTATATTGAAGCTTCACATGAGCATCATTAAAAGAAGAGATACATCAACATGAGAGAAGCAAGGTGCTCTACAGCCCGTTTGGGGTATATCCCCAGTACTTTATGTCTTCATGTAATAATTTGTGTTTACACTGTCTGTTGGCCCAATGAATTTAAAAAAACTAGCATAGATCCATGTTAACCCTAGATCGATTAAGCACTCGTCACTTATAAATCTGGGATTAAGATGGATCTATGCTAGTTATAGGAAGAAATGCATAATTAAGATGTTTACATTCTGGAGGAAATTTTATTAGAGAATTTGGTAAATTATGCTCGTCATGAATGGAAAGATGGTTAAGAGAGGCAAATCACTCTACATCTCTTTTGACAAAATATTGGCCCTACTTATGAGATCTGATGCCAGATCACCTAGCTGTTGCCTCTCTTTTCTATTAAACTAAATCATGAAAAATCACCGGGGCTGCTGGCAACGGAGAGGAGGGGTTGCCTATGTCTGTCCTTAGTTCAGGGGTTTCCAGAAAGGCTACTGTTTCAAAGTTCACACAAGATAGGAAAACTTTGAGGGCCATACAAGAAAGAGACTTCTTCTATCTAACAATAATACTATAACTATGAAAAATAGGACACGATGCCTCAAAACTGCATGCGTTTAAATGAATTTCAAGAATTATGGTAGCAAAAACATGAAGATATTTACTGGTTGGGTTGCAATACCCAAAGGGTTTATTGGTTTAACCTATAGATGGCTTGAAATAACCATAGGGTCTACTTATTTTTGCATTGATTGAAAAATCTTGAAAACACCCAAATGGCTTTAGATGTGATAGAAGCCTGTCCAGGGTTAGAGCTGTAATCTATATGTTGTTCCTCTGATCTATACAGTTCAGATGGTGAAAATGGCTCTGAAAGTCCCCTGATACTTTCGGTCCTAGCTTCTCTGCTTGAAAGGATTGTGGCCAGAAACGAGAGGCTGTTAAGAAGAGAACAAAATTTAAGGAAGCAAATTTAAAAAAAGTTCACAACTAATTGGATTGGATTTCTCTTGGCACTTAACAGATTTGGAAATGACATGAATTAACAATGTATATAAGCTAAATAAAACATAACATACATTCAAAAAATCATATAGCAATTATAACTGGCCATCTCTACCATTTTCTTTTCAACTAACTAGAATGGTTACTTTGCATGATATTATAATAAATTCCTCAGCTTTACATGTAGGTTGGGGGCACGAGAGGCTCAAAAATAACAAAAAAAAAAAATTAAAATGGACCTATGGCATTTAAATATTCTACAGAATTAGCTTTCCTACACAAAATCTATGAGATTTAATACAAAACTATTATTGACAGATAAATGGTCCTCAATAGACACATAATACATCCATGTCTATAATATTATATCAAAATAATATGACTTCATTCTCTTCAGAACTGGATATAATTGGCTAAGCATTTCAACTATAAGATTCATGGTAAAGCACATGTATCTGATGTGAACATAGGCTTTCAGGGAAAACCCTATCGGGGCCTTCCTCTGAGCATGCATCTCATAGAGTTTCCTCTTCTTTACACGGGTGTGGTTCTGCTCTATAGGATGAACCTTGATCAGAACTAGAACTGCAACTGCAATACTCTAGGCTTCACTATTGAGCTGAACTGGAAATATTTCTAGTAACTTGGAGTCCCTCTTACCCTCAAAACAGGTCTCTTGCACTGAGAAGAGCAGGGAAATGAATTGAAATGTTGGAAAACTACAAGGTAGTTAAACACCCCAGAAGACCTTCATAGAGAAATGGACACTGAGCTATAAGCTCAGGGGTCTTGCCGCTATCTATAACAGCAAAAAAAATAGTTTGTTGTAGCAGAATTGCTCCAAAGGTTACAAACTAAAAGCAGGATATGATCTTTCCCACAATCAAATCTACAGAGAAGGGCGTCAAGACATGGAATGAAAAAGAATCTCGAAAAACTTCTCTATCCCAAAGATCATTTTTTTATTCATTCTTGAAGCACAAGCTACTAACCGATGAAAATATTAAAAGAAAGGCATATATAGCCACCCACTCAAGTTGTGTTCTGTACAAAAGCAAAGAAGTATTAAGTCAACAAATATTTATTGGCTGCAGCTTCATCAGACAATTATGGAAATAAAGAAACAACGGTGGAGCAAATTTACAGCACAGCATAACCCCACAGAACTAGGATATGACATTTATGGAATTGCAAACCCTTTGCCACTTATCACTGAGTGATTAACCAATATTCTCAAATATCTGGAATCTCCTTCCAACATAATCCTTTGGAAGGTTTGGCTTGCTTGTCATATTAAAATCTTTAAAGGAAAATCCTCATCCACTGAGAATTATCACATCTCTATGTCCCTTCCAAAAGAATCAATGGTAGTTAACTTTTCAAATATTCATCGAGATCCAAAGCTCACGCCCACAGAAATTTAGTGCCTAAATGTGGGACTGGTTTGAAACACTGAAACCCCCAGACAAAGAAATAGCTCCTAAAGAGAGTCCCTAGTGGCTTCTTCTGCATGAAGAAGGCATCAGTGTATATGGATCTCAAGACAGAAAAATCCCTTTTTGTTTTTTGTTGGGGAGCAGACACTAGGGGAGCCATTTAGGATGCTGATGGGAGACTGATTTAAATTTGCATGGGGCCTAGGATCTACAACAGACAACATTGCAGAAGTTGTGGTCTTCCAAAATCTCCTTCATCTTCACGGCTTAACCTCTAAAAATATATATTGAGTTGGATACCCCTTCCTTGACATACAACTGATGTCAGGAACAATCTTAGCGTCGACCTTGCAACTCCAGAAACTATGTGAGAGGATCATGGAAGCAATAGATAAATTCAGAGAGGTTTAACTTTCGCATGTGTTGAGAAAACATAACAAGATGAAAGACTCCCTTGCCAATGAAGACTTAGAGCTATCAGAAGGAAGAATGCTTTCGTTTGAGAGACACAAGACATTTGAATGCAATGTTTCTGGCCTCCTAGCTTATGCTTATGCATGAATATGAAGATACCATTAAGCATGCCTTTAAATTTCCATTCTAACTGTGAGTTTATTCTCTAAACTATAGATACTGTGATTATGTTATTGTTGAGATTCACGCATACCTCTTAGAGCGGAGCTTTTGGACTACTGCTCTTTCCACTTTTGCTTATATCCCAACCTGTGCCTTTGCTCCTGCTACTGGAATAGGTGGTATACTATTAATACCTGATCCGCTGCTCTATTTTTTGCGAGTGCTTTTTCTTATTTGACTGGGTCTCGGTCTCGATCTCGTTCATCTGGTTTTGGCTATCGAACTGTTGGAAGGGATACTGTGGACTATGGGTCTGGATTTCTGCTTCATTGACTGTATTAACTAGTATGGGACTTGCTCAAACTCCAATTGGGGGAGGTCTTGGCTTGGCCTCTCTAACGACTAATCTACTTCGACAGGATATATACCTGTGACTGAAATTAGCTCTCGATCCAGAAGGGGTGCTACGGGCTCTTAGACAACGATCCTCCTCTCTGTTGCATTCACTGGAATCACACTTGGCGAGCCGGAATTCATACTAATGGCAGTTCATTGCAGGTGCAGGGCAGGTGGCAATCATGCTCATTAATGGTGAGGGGATCATTGCAGGGGCAGGTGCAGGGCATGGGTTCACTGAGCGGAGAGTTTGAATTGTGTACTGGCGGGAGGGATTAGGTGGCGGGGTAATGGCGGGGAGGGAGACGGTGGCGCATAAGATGGGACGTGACGGAGGAAGGAAGACAGAGACGGTGGAGTTAACAACAAATCGATCAAATGGAAGGACGTCACGACGGGTGCCGAGAACGGACACCACGGGGTCGTTGGCGGTCGGAGTGCCGACGCGACGATTGCCACCGGGAAAAATTGTCGCGTCGGTAGCTATCGACGCGATGGTTTTTCCCGACAGCAATCGTCGCGCTGGCACTCCTACCGCCGACGACCCTGTGGTGTCCATTCTCGGCACTCGTCACGACGTCCGTCCCTTTGATCGATTTTCCATTAACTCCATCGTCTCCATCTTTTTTCCTCCGTCACATCCCATCTTATGCACCACCGTCTCCCTCCCAGCCATTATGTCGCCACCTAATCCCTCCCGCCAATACACAATTCAAACTCTCCACTCCGTGAACACATGCCCTGCACCTGCCCCTGCAATGATCCCCTCGCCATTAATGAGCATGATTGCCACCTGCCCTGCACCTGCAATGATCTGCCATTAGTATGAATGCTGGCTTGCCACGTGTGATTCCAGTGAATGCAGCGGAGAGGAGGCTTGTTTTCCAAGAGCCCATAGCACCCCTTTTGGATCGAGAGCCAATTTCAGTCACAAGTATATATCTCGTTGAAGCAGATCAATCTTCAATGAAACCTTTAGCATGCATACAACAATCTTGAACCAACAACAAGGATGGGTATTGGTTTTTGTAATGTTCATGAAATACTGTATGAAAATTAGTAAGGGAAAACAAACTTTCTGATGGTAACCCTTCATACCATGACCTTGCATCTCCTTCTAAAGTAGCCATGAACATTTTCATTAAAGAATCCTCATGCAATTTAACTCCGAGATTATGTATATGTATATGAAATCTAACCAAATGAAGGGCAGCATCATCATTCTTTTGATCTTTAAACTTTGGAAGACCTGTTTGCCAATCTACTTTAGGTATTCGATTTGGAAAACCAGGAATGTGAGCACGATTTATAGGAGCATACCTTGCAGACAAAGAACTCATCTTGACAAATGAATACACTCAATCAACTCTTCAAACTTTACAATCTTTTGACAGTGGAGTCGCCATAGGAATTCTGAAAACTGGATTCTTCAAAGATGGAGTTGCCAGGTGAAAGATGCAAAACCTTGCTGATATATGACTATCGTTCACCATCAACATTTAAATCTGAAAGTATGTCGTTTATACCAAGGGAATATTTGAACCTTCGTTCCCCAGCAGCGGCGCCAGTTTGTTAGCACTCAGAATGTACCCAGGTTGTGAAAAGGTAGATCCCGAGGTAACAGCAAAAACCACTTTAGAATGTATTTCTGACCTAATACAATCAGAGAGGGATCTCTCACTATTTACAAAGGTTTTATACTCAAGATATTCAATCAAAGACATCAAGAAGGTCATATTTCTGATGGGAAAAATAGGACAAGTTTGTTTTAAAGACTTGGTAGGACAGTCATGGAGGAGACCATTGGGTAATGGAGTCAACAATCAGATCTGAAATAGGTTGCATGAGATAAGGTTTTGAAGGTCTATGATCAGAGGCAAGGTAGGCACCATTTTCTCAGTCTTGAGGTATTAGCAGGTTGATTAGTAGACAAAGGGAGACATTCCATCAAACAGAGCACCTAACTATGGTGAATTTTGCAAGACTTTAGAAGAAAATATTTTGAAAATGCTTGAACAATGGACCTAGAGCATGCAGGATGAATTCTAGCCCATAAAAAATAATGCTCAAGCATAAAAGAAAATACAAAATGGAGTGGGAAATAGGATAAACAGTCACATAAAGAAATTACTTACTGACGAAAAAGATGACACAAGAATCTCTGACATGAAAAAGATTTTACATTCCTCCTCTACAAATTTCTTTCATTTACTGAAAACGTAGATCCATTACAATGTAGAGCCTCTCTGCTCTTGAAAATCCTCTCTTGGAAATCCCCTTCCTAACTATCAATTACATTTCAATTTATATAAGAAAAGTCTTTACCTAACTTAGAATTCAAAACCTAACTGAACTTCTAAAAATAGAAACAGTTACAACAAAGTTTCTCCTGCATATCTCCAATGGTGATAGCTGTATGAAATCTGGGAGAGGTTTTTATAATTGGACATGTTCCCAAAAAAACCCATGTCTTCATTTCTCCAGAATAATCTCAATCTCCTCAAAATATTTCTTTGAAGCTGATGACTCATATAATAAAATTGTATATTTCTGGAAAAATGACCTGTAAAGATATTTAAAAGTATCCCAACATGTGATTACTGTGTACAAACTGAAGGATGTTTTTGATTATAGGCCTGTTAAGAATAAAAACCTCTCTTGTTTTTGTCAAATTAAATCCCATTTGTCCAAAACAATTCTTTGAAGTTGATGGTTGAAATAGTCCTTTGGAAAACATGAAAACTGGCCTGTACAACTGATTTTGTTTCTGCTTAACCATAGCACCTGTGTGAAAACTGAAAGTGGTTATTGTATATAGATACGTTGTGAAGAAAACCCTTTCCTAGTTTTGCAAAATACATCTTCATTTGATCTAAACAATTATTTTTGTTGGATGACTAGAACAGTCATTTCGAAATCTGAATATTTTCCCTCTGAATATGACTTTGCTACTCCCAATATGTATCACCTGGGAAAACACTAAGAGAGGTTATTGTAGATACCGACGTTATGATGAAAAACCTCTTTCAGTTTTTGAAATTTCTTCTTTGTTTGCTGGAAACAATTCGTTGAATAAAATGACTAAAACAATCATTTTTTAGAAAATATGCTATGTTGCTTTTGAATCTTTGAACCTTTTACTGCAAGAGAACATATACCATTTGTCCTTGTATATATTTCTGCAACTCTTCTGGGCTGGTAGATTTAGACCCATGCCCATAAGCACGAGTAGCAGCACCACTATAAGCATAAGAAGCAAAGGATGCATTATGGTATATAGAAGCACCAGTTTTTGATTGATTCAGTCAAAGTATCAGTAATCTCAGTAGCATACGCATATCCAGTAGTAGAGCTAGTTGATTGAGCTGTTGATCCCACAGAGATGGTGGACTGTCTTTTCCCTTCAGTGTGCGGCATATAAATTATTTATAAAAAAAAAACCAAGTCTAAAAACCAAGTCAAATTTATTTATAAACAATGGTCTATTCCGGAGCCTCCTTTCCAAATTATCTATCAAGCACCTTTTTGTTCCGGATTCGTTTGTGACCGTTGATCTAATTACCTTTAGTTTTCAACCGTAAGATCAAGTGCCACGTTACTCATTCCGCCAGGCTTCCCGATCTTATCCCTTGTGCAGGTTTATGCTCCGGAATCATCCACAGCCATCGATGTGATATACCTTTAACTTTCCACCGTCGGATCAAATGCCACGTACCAAATTCCGCTGGGCACTTTGGGCTTATCTATCGCGTAAGTTCACTCTCCAGAAATCATAATAGCCATTGATTTAATTCACTTTAATTCTCCGCCGTCGGATCAACTTTACACATATGCATTCCGCTGAGCCCTTTTGTTTTAATCAACGCGCAATTTTACTCTCCGGAAATAATATTACCCGTTGATCTAATTTTCATTTTTTGCATTAGCTGTCCAATTTTTTATTGGCTAATGTTTTGATTATACCTTAAGGTTTTGATTATACCTTAAGAAAGGTAATAAATCATATTTAGCATGTAAACCTTTATTTAATCTTGGTTTGGTGAATAAAGCCCGCTCTTTGACTTTAGAATATTCAAAACTATTAATTTTTTGAATATAAAGAAAATAAAATCTTTATAAAACCCATTTTGTAGATTTCATTTAAAAATTAATAAATCTTTTTGCCCCATTTGTGAAAAATTTATTTGTCTTTTTCCCTAAACTTCTTTACCTTATCTTCTTTTCCAACTTGGACATATCTTAATGAGAAAACTTTGGAAACCAACTCAATCACCCATGAGAACTTAAAATTTTGAAGGAAATAGGACCAATTCCGACAAAAATAAATTCAGTGTTAACACCTAACATTGTCAAAGCCTTGAAACCTATCATTGGCGTGTAAAATGTCCTAATGGTGGACAAATACTCGTTACGATACCTTGTATTGACCTCTGCCTTGCCTAGAACTCTGCCCCGCCTGGATCATTACCGCAAATGGAACTTTGCCCTACCTAGAACTTTGCCCCGTCTGGAACTTTTCCCTACATGGAACTCTGCCCTATCTGGAAATCTGCCTTGCATGGATCTTTGCCTGGCTGGAACTCTGCCCCGATTGGAACTCTGCCCTGCCTAGAACTCTACCTCATGTGGAACTCTGCCCAGCATGGATCTTTTCCCCGGCTGGAACTCTGCCTTGCATGGAACTTTACCCCGGCTGGAACTTTGCCCCAGTTACAACTATTTGTCTTACAGAACCCATCTACTAGGTATTATACGTAGGAAGATTAGGAGCTTGTTGTTTGCTCATAATTTGGATGAAAAGCTTGACCTCAACCTCAATGATTAGGATTTTCTATGTTGTAAATTTCCTCTTGGTTTTTGGTCGATCTATTTGGTTCATTGATATGTATCTTGTTTCGCTTATTTGGTTCGTTGATCTGTATCTTGTTTTGCTTATATGGTATACTAGAATAATATTTGATGTGCATGGTAAATCGAACATCTATATTGTACTGTTTATTTGTGATTTCAAAAATGGATGGCCTTGCATAACATTTGTTACTAAGAGTGTAAACGTTGTTATTTTTCAGGGTTTTGTTTGCTTGGAGGCTTGTGAAACCAAAGTTGGCCTTCTGATACTATGGCCATAATACAGGTTCCTGTTATATCTGAACAATCCAATATCCTTATTGATGTATTGAGTTATATGAACTAAATATGTTATTGGCTGACCATCTCAGGAAGACTTGACTTATAAAGTCATCAAGGAAAGTAATGACCGCAACTTCTTTTACTATTTGGGAGTTGAGTGCAATGGTTTGCGACCCAGCAAGTGTCGTGCATTTAATAAACATCATGAGAAAGTACATGGGTGGGAACCCATAACATTGCATGTCGGTGCCCCATGGGGCCATAACTACAAGCTTTGTTTTGCATCAAGAATGGAAAGAGAACGCAAGCAAAAAAATTACAACGTTGAATACCGGTTCAAGAAGAATAGGAAGGTTGTGGAGACTGCTGCCATTCATCGAGAGGTCCAAAGTGAGGTATGATCTTTGTATTGATGTTTTATTTTCAGACATATTAAAAAAGGGATGTTGGCTTAGCTTATTATCTTTGTTTTTCTTGTAATAGGGGGTGAAAGGTGTAGATGAGTTGAGCGAAGATGCAGTGGCACGCATCAAAAGAATCGTTTCTAAATACGATGCACAAGCCAGTGAAAAAAAGTCTGCACTTATGAATATTGTTCGTAAGAAGGTTATCAAAGATAAAGGTTGGGAGGCCCTACGAAAAATCTTCAATGAGTCACCGCTGGTAGGAATTTTCAATTCCAGTCTTGCATGGCATTTTGAGAACTAACATATATTGAATATCCTATCATTGCAATAGAGATATTTAGATAGCTCTTCTGAATCGCCCAAGGATGATTACATGTCTGTTGAAGAGACAGTCAGCGTACGTTTCGTAAACCCCTCCATGTTTTCATACATATTGAAAATGCTTGAATTAATATCCATCTTATTGACAATATTTCCTCTTTTCTGTAGGGAATTAATATATCTGTGGGTCAATCGTTTAGATATGACTTGAATCAAACCCCTGATATATCTAAAGATGTTGAATTTTCTTTGTGTGACATGACAAATAGAGGTGTCAGTCAGGAAAGCATTCAACAACGTGAGAAGACATCTGAACGTGTTCCTTTCATCCCACCATCATTTGACAAGACTCCAATTGATTTAAATGTTGCATTTGATTTTTCACAAAGTCCTGAGGACAATATCATGTCCGTTGAAGAGACACTCAGTGTAAGTTTTATAAGCCGCTCCTTGTATTGTAATTTTTTCCAATTGCTATTCAAATTAATGTTTGTTTTGTTGTATATAATAGCAATGTTGCAAGGTATTTAAAAAAAATTACTTTTTTAAAACATTATTTCATTTCAACAAAGAAATGTATGCAACTCTTCACTATTCTCTGAGGACAATATCATGTCCATTGAAGAGACACCCGCTGTAAGTTGTATAAGCGCTCCTTGTATTGTTACACATTGGAAATACTTTATTGAAACCACATTTTATTGACATTGTTTCCTTATAATGGTAGAGAAATATTGTATATGTTGGTGACCCATCTTCATCAAATATGAATGAATGCATTGAACAAGGAGAAGGAATTAGTCAAACCCTTGATGTTGGTGAAGATGTGGATGTTATTCAGTGCTCATTTGATTCATTTTCTAGGCCTATATTTGATAGGTCACCGGGTAGTGTTCCTTTAGGCCCCACAATTTTTGACAGGACACCTGATAGTGCTCCTTTAGGCAGGCCAATATTTGACAGGACACCCACTACTGTTCCTTTAGGTTCACCAATATTTGACAGAACACCCAATTCTGTTCGTTTAGGCCTGCCAATGTCCAAAAATGTCCAAAAGACTCCAAAAGAAAATGTCCAAATTGTGCTAAATGAAGAAGGTGACAGAGATGGAGAGGACAATACTGTTGTAAATCATGGAAAGGTCCAGAATGCAAATACACAACGTAGGGGTCACAAACGGACCTTTCTCACCCCAAATAAAACAAAGGATAAGAAATCTAAATACCGTCACCCTTCATTCTATTCACAGTCTATCGCCAAAACAAAGAGGCCACGCACATGGACTATAAAGAGAGATAGGTGTGAAGTGTTATTTTGTTTGTACTCTGTGTTTATTTTTTCAAATTAAAGTACGTTTTTTTGTATATTGTTTAATTTTTCACATTTACAAATATTGTTTTTTGTTTTCTTTTAACAGTTAGCTTTCCAACAAAGAGCTTCAAACAACATCACTTTTAATCATGGGCATGAAAGAAGCAATTTTGGGTAATTCTGTGTCACAACAGCAAGAAACTTTGGGCACTTAATGGAATGGTTTCTTTTCTATCTATGGTATAGGAGTTTTTGCTGATAGCCTGATACTAGATGCCAAGAATGTATCTATCAGTGCATACTCAGGCCTCACACTCAGACCTTATTTCAGCATTGTTTGCATTAAGAATGTATCTATCTTGTACATATTCCATATTATGTAAATGAAAGGCCTATCCTTATTACTGTTCTCTGTAAAATACTTAAAACATTATTCAGTGACCCAAAGTGATTTCAATTACAAGTTTTTTTATAAGATCAGTTCATCTTTTACCATGTGTGTACAAGTCTTCTGTACAGTTTATCATTTAATTCTATGTATCAACCTTGCCTCTTTGAAGGCAATCAACTGTTTCTTATGATACTGATGATTAGCATTTCAGTTCTATTATTATTTGTTATATCTACTAAGGTTAATGCAACTAAGACCTGCAAACTGCTATAAATTGTAAGTTATTCATATGGTCCATTAAGGTTAATGCAACTAAGAGCTGGAAACTACACATAACTTGTCTTGAACCATAAGCTGCCTTTAAACTTCCTGCAAATTGCCTGAGTATTTCAGCCTAGTTTTATTATTAAATGTTATGTATCAATTTTAGTATAAAAGTAATCTGGAAAAGCATACATTTTCTGTACTCTTTTAACTGACTTGACAGACATAGTCCACAAAGAGTATCGATGCAGCCACACCGAAAGGGTATCCTAAACTAACATAGCCAACAACTTCTGGAACTTGGTCAACAACTAAACCAGCAATAGGGGCACCTGCAAAAGAAATGTCCCTCAAAACATGCACAGAAATAATAATACAATTATGGAAGCTAACTCAGTCGAATATTTAGCACTTAATGCACACAACAAATTCAAAAAATGCTTTACCACATTTGCATAAAAAGTATGAAGTTAAACAGGTCCAAAATGAAACTGGAGGTATGGAAAGCTTTGATGAGCCCATAATTTGATAAATATGGTCCCTATTGGTTCCTTGCATGGATTATTTTCTATTATACCATTCATTTTGAGAGAGAAAGAATCAACAAGTTGATAAGAGATTATAGATTATAATATTTACAAATTAGGAATGGGAGGTCAAGATGGTAGTTGTGCAGATCCCACACTACGAAAATATAGAATCGTCTCAGCTTTGGGATGCCAGTAAGCCACAAGTGAAGTCAATAGAGATAAATTTAAAAGGGCATCTTGGGACAAATAGACTTTTGTACATACAAAACTTCCAATTGACCTTAGACTTGCTGTGTAATGAGATTTTGCAGGTGTAAATAGCAATTATCCACATATTTATGCATAGCAGACCAGTAACAGTGTCTTTGCATATGCTACAGGGCCTACCAAAGTATCCTGCATCAGAGGAGAAATGAGCTTTCTTAAACAATTGCTTGAGCAGTGCCCTGGTGGATAATGTTGATCCATTTTGCATAACAGCTCATCTGCATGGTGAAAACCTAACAAACATACCTGATTGGTCTGTGTCAGTTAAAGCAATGTGGAAAGAATAGGTCTGAAACAAGGATTACCAGCACAGAGAAGGAAAAAAAACTATATTGATGCTCACTCGTGACCAAAGAAAACTCAGTGGAACTCAAGAATACAGTCAATACAAGTAGAATAGAGATATTTCCAATTCTTTTTTTTGGGAAGTAAGTGCAACAATGATGGTAGACTATTATATATTTCCAATTTTCATATCTGCAGACCCTATAATCCATGATGGTAGTAAGTGCAACAGTGGAGAGGTTGACAAAGTCGACTGCCGCACTGTTTCTTTCTATACTAAAGTTCTACATGAAACTGTGGACGTTGGACATACAATGTCCATTTATGGACAAACTAGAGTTTGGATCAATGGTGGATGGGTTGAATTTTTCAGCCATTTTCACTTGTGCAGCAATGTTCCTAGATATTAGACTTGTAGGCATGTTCTTGTTGGTACCCTTGCTTCTGATCTGATGGTTACTCCAGCCTTACAAATGCATGCATTTTCAATATGGGAGAGCATAGATGGTATGATGAAATGCATATTTTTCAGTTCACTAAATGAAGAGTATGATGAAAATCTCTGACATGTAAAGGTTGGATAGAATTAACGAAATTCTCACTGTAATAAACCATTTGAAACTTCTTCATAGAGAAGCAAAAAATGTTGCTAATCAGTTCCAGACATTTACCATCAATTACCAGGCTGAGGTCAAGAGGATGTGTACAGATATAGTTTCAAGAGCAGGGGCAGTTGCAACTTCTGATGTCCAAGATGTCTTCCCATTAAAGACCCTTCCAAAAGGAGTCATTCTTGAAAATGAATATATATTTCCATGGCGTGGATGTTTTCTTCTTATTCTTGTTGTACTGCCTATTATGGCATGGATGTATCACAACTCTTATTAAATGTACAATGATTTTATATAATTATGGGGGAATGTACTTTCATGTCCAAAATGGTTATGATATTGCAGATGTTTTTCGGAATATATGGTATCTCTTGAATCTTTATGCTAGTTTTTTAATTAATTCTTTCCAGATGTGTACAGTGTTATTCTATAAAATTCCTTAGTATTAATAAGTCATCAAAATTCTAAAGTTTTATTACCTTTTGCTACATTTCAAAGTTGAAGAGTGCTCACTACTTCCCTATCCACCCTCTAAAATTTAGACATCCATGTTTACTATTCAATCTATGCTTTATCTACATCAACTTCACAAATGCAAGATTTAGGCTTGCTACCATTTGCATTTTGTGACTAGACTCTCAAAGGGAATTTGACATTTTGGCTGAACAAAGAGAGAGGAAACACAAAGAGCCATGAGTTGTATTGTAATAGACATTGCTGAAACATAGACTGGGCAACCATTCGAAGTTGGTTTTTCAATTAAATGTGTGATTGTATTGCTATGTTATGGGCTTCCATTTATAATTGCATTCAATGGATTGTGATGATAAACTCTGCATGGAATTGATGTTAAATTATGTGTTAATTGTTGTATGACAGCATTTGGGAAGCTGCTTTATATCTAAGTGTTGCATTGGTTCATTTTATTTTTTAATAATGTGAGAAACCATTACAGGTTTTAGCTTTGTTATTCCACTCCATAGCTTCACTCTCCAATAAAAACGGAACAATTGCAACAACTCTATTGTGCCCAGTTCCCACTGTTTGATTTGCAAGAGGAGGATCAATGGCTTCCATTAATGGACTGCTGCACTATCTCAACTGAGTTTCCAATCTCAAGCTCTGAAATTTAGTAATGTGTTGCCAATAAGGCCATTGGGCATCTAGCAATCCATACACAATGAATCTAGATTATCGTACACAAACATTTTTCATTCCCCATGGTCATACAATTTTGTTGGGCATGCGTGTGAGGTGGATATTAGAAAAGCCATCAAATTTTACAAAATATGAAAGGATCCAAGTTGAAGAATGTTGTTACAAGATTTGTGTGTATTTCTTTCTCACTAACACCTAATAAGATGCATTGGAACAGAGAAACTCCATAAACATAACCAATAATTGCCATATGTTACCATAGTCAATTCTAACTACGGTAATTTCACTTTGAATTATGAAGTGCAAATAACTCAGAATGCTAAACCTGCTATAATTGAGTTTATTTCAATCGTGAAATGGAAAAAAATGGCATAATGGGCCTAGTTTATCTTTACTGTGAACACATCTGACTGCTTGTAGTGCTCCACAATGCTTCATTCTTTAAGCAGCCTAAGCTTGAATGGTATGATTTATTGGTCAAAACCTAAACTATACTACATAAAAATAAATCCCTCTAATATTAGTTGTCCTAGAAACATTGTGCTGAATGAAAAATCAAAGTTGACACCCTTCAAAGTTTTCAAGTCGTAGAAATCTGCCAGTAATCTCTTGAATTTAATTTATAGTTATAATTGAATCTCAATTTTTGAAAAGTATGGTAATTAGTAGCAATTGTTTTAATGCTTTCAAGAAGATCTTGGATGCAGACTTGTAGGTCCATGGACACATTGAACAGTCAATCTAGATATTGTAACTATGACACAAATCCAGTAAACCTTGGCCTAAAATTAATGAGCCACTTGACGAGGGTCTCATCATTGATTAGCTCCTTCACTCTTTAAGACCTCATTCATCAAACTTTGTTTTTGTTTCATCATTCTGTTTAAGCTGTTTTCATAAGCATGAGTTGCTAATATAAAAGTAAAAATTTGAGTATTTTTTTCATATAATTAAAATTGAATAGCCGTTTATACAAATGTATATGTAAAGTTGAAAAGTATTATTAAAAGTTGTTTATACAAATGCATATGCAATTTATTATAAGTTGTTTATATTAGCATAAAGGTAAAAATACAAATTGTTATAAGTTGTTTATATTAGCTTATAGGTAAAAATACAAATTGTTATAAAAATACGCCATAGTCATGCAAAATGGATTACACATCTAGATCGACTGTACCATGGCAATTTACATCCCCTTTGAGATACTTAAATGATAAATAGCCCATTTTTTACAACTCAAATCTAGGAAACCTTGCATGCTCAGGCTTCACCATATCAAAGTATAAGCATGCAGTCCCTGCCAAGCCTTCAATAGAGAGGTTCCATGATCTCCACCATGCACCTAGCCAGATGCAATAAGTCTCCTCCCATTGTTATAAATAAATCCAGTGAATGCCTTTGCTCGATTAAGATGTACTTCTTCTTTTGTTAAACGGTAAAGGGCAAGAAATGTGTAAGCATTTCCACTAATGCCGTGGCATAGTCCAACTTTTCTGTGGAGACCCTTCTTCCATACCAATTCACCAGCCTCAACTGCAGCTTGATGAAAGACAGGTTCCCCTGGAAGTACCTATACAAACAAAAGGCCTTTTAATACTGAATATAGAAGAAAAAAAAATGCTGAAAGTGAACCTATAACACTTTCTCAAGGTAGAGTCCTGTCAAAATGCCAGAGAGGTAGGTAAGAGGTTCGCTTATGTTCCATTTTTTTTATGAATAGCATACACATCCTTAATTGATCATGTATCCTTATCTATTAGTGTTCAAGTCCTACCTGTGCTGCTTTGCAAAGAGACATTGCAACACCAGGTGCACCATGGCACCATTGCATGAGCTTGTCCCTCGTATTACCTTCACTTGATGGGTAATTTCCTGATTCTCGGAAACGGTTTCTAATCATGTAGTGTAATGTTCCCTTGACATCTGCTGCATCTTCTTTATTTAGTGGCAAATGAAGAAGAACATGCATTATTCCAGCCAGCCCATGTGCATCCCCCCAGTACTTAATCCCATGCCATTGATACATCAATGGGCAAAGCGTATGAGATGCACCTATTCTTCCACCAGCTAACACAACATCCACAATTGGGCTCTGAAACCAAAGAATTGAACAATTAAATAAATGAGACCAGACACACAATAATGAGCTCAAGCTCCCACAGATGATACAAGGTCCAGAATTCTATCTTGTCATATCTCTCTACTTTTATACAAGTCTTAAAGGTCTATACAATGTGGCTAAGTGTCATGCCTCAGTTGTTCAAGAAATTCTCTACTTGCTAACCCATTTGAAGGAAATTCACCACAAGATAGGGGTCTACGATTTCATTCTTGAAAATTGGTTACTGAATGAATAAAATACTAACTAACACACTCCAAGGGATTGTTTCATGACCAAGATGTTTGTTAATGAAAAATGCAGCCCATAGAAATCCTGCAAGCCCATACATCAATTCATATGGCATGCCAAAACCCCCATCCTCAGGCCCCACTGAAAGTGCCCTCTCTTGTGCTACCTATTGAAATTTGCAAATAAAAATTGTTACAGAATGTTTTATCAATTACCGTTCATAGCTTTTGCATTTAAGAAATTATGGTAATAGCACAGAAAAAGAAATTGCTTTTAGAGTATCAAAACTTTAACAATAAAGGGCATTAGCAGTCAGCACAAAGAGTAGAGCTTTTCATGTTTTTTCTTGTACCTCACAGAAAAGATTTAAAAATAAGTCCTTCAATACAACAACACACAAAATCAGCACTGGAGAAAGATAGGAGGATTAACTTGTCTTTGTTACCTAAGGGTTTATAAGATTATGAAGGGATTATAACTGTTTATCATTACTTACTGTGTTAAACTCCTTGCTACTGCTGCACAAGAATCAATAATTTCACTACATAATGCAAGATCCTCCTTATTTCCAGTTATCTGATATGATCTGAAACACATGAATGCAGTTCCTGATAACCCTTTATACATTGTAGGGTCTCTGCAGCGGAATCCCCGCTGTGTCCATGTTGATTGGACCACCTTAACAAAATCAATGTCAAACAATACCGTAAGCTCAATTATTACACTTTGCATAAAATAGATAAATTCTTCTAGGATTACATATAAAATAATGCAATAAATTCTTCCCTTCAACCTTGGATGGTGGGAGAGAGGGTTTCAAGGGATATTGATCACCCCCATGAGGACCAATGGTTTTTGTCCTTCAACTCTTTACTACAGTTGTAGGTATTCATATCATTGCCATATTCCACTTCTCCATGCTTTCATGTTTTTGTTTTGGATTCATCTTTATATATGTAACAAACATAAAAATACATAAATATTGATACCAATACTAATACTAACACATTTTTCTTCCATCGTTGTTTTATAGGAATGGATTTAGCATTCATATCTGCTTTATAAGCTCATTGATTTACTTGGTAGTCCCATTGATCTTTTAGTGGTCATTACTTGGACATTAATAAAATTATCTTGTCTTATCTCATCTTATTATTCTTTTTGCATGCCTTGCCAGTTGTTTTTTCTACTACTTTTATTCTCTTTCCCTTTCTCTTTGAAGCATTTTCTACATTAATATGCTTACATATCAATGAACACCACTAAAAAAAATATAGATATTATACTAATAACTGCCCATATCTACTTTTGATTTGCTAAAATCACATTAGGTGTAGAACAGAGCGCATATGTAGTATGTGATGAGCCTCACTTTTGGTAGGTAATTAGCTAGATTTTACACCTTCTCGAAAGCACAATGGGGAAGCTTCAAGATTAGAAGAGTACCATATGAACAAATTGAGTGACAAATAATCCTTATATGTCATGCATGTTTAGCAAATTTACTGTTAATTGTCAAGTGTTGTCCTTATTCTTGTTTGACTTTCTTTGATTTTTAGTTAAATTGATCTAACTCAGTAGTACTGGAAACAATATCAACATCAATCTTGTCCTTAATGATATTGGCATGTAGAGCTGATGTATCAGCTATAATGGGTTTGCTAGCTGAATCCATTCTCTTTTTAGTGATTTCAACTCCTTAACTATGTATGAATTCAACATGAATATAATTTGAATTCAACAAACCTAAATTCCAGAGCGATATTAGGCTTAGAAAAAAGTAAGACTATAAGCATAGCCATCTAGAAGCAAGTATAAACTACCATCAAATGCTAGTTGTAGCAAGTATAAACTAGCCATCCATGAAGTCACCCTGATGTCTACAGAAACTTTCAATCTCCCATGTAATGGAGTTAACACAAGTTCAACAACAAGAAAGTGCGACTTAAGACCCTAAAAGGTATGTATTTGATAAAATTTAAACATAAGCAGTTAAAAAAAGCTAAAATATAATCAAGGATGTAAATATTAGTGAGCAGGTTGTCTATAAAAATATGCATAATTAAACTCTGCCAGTAGAACTCAGCCAGCATGCTATATGTGGAATATTTTAGAAAGTCCGAGGCATGGATTAAATGTTTGATCAATATACTATGGAATTATAGATGGACAGAATTATAAATTGTCAATAGGAATAACTATAGAGACAATACAATATCCACTTTTTTCAGATGTAAGATTATTTCCCTTATGCTTAAGAGTATGTTGTGGACATATACAAAAGAGAATACTCCTCCGGATACTATAATGCAAATGACAATTTCTCAATAAAACAGAGTTTTCCAAGAATCTGCATTTTTATCTTTGAGCTAACCCTCCATCACTTCCTTTTGTTGCTGTAGGTGTTGCTGTTATCCATCAAGATCATCTTTTAGTGTGTGGGAAATCCTTTTTGGTTGATTTTGAAGTAACCATTTCATGATCATTGCACTACCTCAAGGGTATAATCCAAGGGTGCTTGAAGCAAAATGCTAGATTTTTACATCTGATAATGCTCCATTCACTTTCAGCCATAGCATAAATTATGGAATTATCTGTGGAAAGCTCTATGTCTCATAGATTTAAAGCCTTCCCATAGGGAATTCTGTGGAGCTGAATATGATGCTTCTTCTCTTGTGCTAGAGTCACCTGGCATATAGATAGACATGACAACATCAATATGTTAACAACACCCATGACTGTTGCCCCTCTGCAAAGGTGTATGCATGGATACGTCAACAACATGGCAAAGCAAGCAAAAACAACAACTGCTAAATTAGGGCACGCGCCAAACCTTGGAAACTGCCAATGGGTGTGCTCCCAATCAACCAGTCGTGCTGCCCGAACGGAAGATCCATGGGAGAAGCACCTGTGCATGTGATGTAATATCGTCAGCGTAGTATTGTGATGCACAACACTAGTCACCTGAACACCTGAAATCCAATGCATAAGGAGTCCCGTGAAGCGTACCTGGGCTTGCAGTTAGACCTGGCTACTGCTGCCTTGGTCTATGTCTCTGCCTTGGAGCAACCACGGCAAACTGCTGCCCCTCTGCAAGCATCCGTACCGCATGTCAACAGACGTGTATGCATGGATACATCAACAACATGGTGAAGCAAGAAAAAACAACAACTGCTAAATTAGGGCACGTGCCAAACCTTGGAAACTGCCAATGGGTGTGCTCCCAATCAACCAGTCGTGCTGCCCGGACGGAAGATCCTTGGGAGAAGCACCTGTGCATGTGATGTAATATCATCAGGGCAATATTGTGACGCAGAACACTAGTCACCTGAACACCTAAAATCGATTGCATAAGGAGTCCCATGAAGCGTACTTGGGCTTGCAGTTAGACCCGGCTGTTGCTGCCTTGGTCTATGTCTCTGCCTTGGAGCACCCGCGGCAAACTGCTACCCCTCTGCAAGCATCCGTACCGCACGTCAACACACGTGTATGCATGGATACATCAACAACATGGTGAAGCAAGAAAAAACAACAACTGCTAAATTAGGGCACACGCCAAACCTTGGAAACTACCAATGGGTGTGCTCCCAATAAACCAGTCATGCTGCCCGGACGGAAGATCCCTGGGAGAAGCACCTGTGCATGTGATGTAATATTTCCATGGTAGTATTGTGACGCAGAACACTAGTCACCTGAACACCTGAAATCCATTGCATAAGGAGTCCCGTGAAGCGTACCTGGGCTTGCAGTTAGACCCGGCTGCTGCTGCCTTGGTCTATGTCTCTACCTTGGAGCAACCGCAGGAGACTACTGCCCCTCTGCAAGCATCCGTACCGCATGTCAACACACGTGTATGCATGGATACATCACCAACATGGCGAAGAAAGCAAAAACAACAACTACTAAATTAGGGCACGCGCCAAACCTTGGAAACTGCCAATGGGTGTGCTCCCAATCAACGAGTCGTGCTGCCTAGACGAAAGATCCCTGGGAGAAGCACCTATGCATGTGATGTAATATCGTCAAGGCAGTATTGTGACGCAGAAAACTAGTCACCTAAACACCTGAAATCCATTGCATAAGGAGTCCTGTGAAGCGTACCTAGGCTTGCAGTTAGACCTGGCTGTTGCTGCCTTGGTCTATGTCTCTGCCTTGGAGAAACCGCAATAGACTGCTGCCCCTCTGCAAGCATCCGTACCGCACGTCAACACACGTGTATGCATGGATACATCAACAACATGGAGAAGCAAGCAAAAACAACAACTACTAAATTAGGGCACGCGCCAAACCTTGGAAACTTCCAATGGGTGTGCTCCCAATCAACCAGTCGTGCTGCCCTGACGGAAGATCCCTGGGAGAAGCACCTATGCATGTGATGTAATATCGTTAGGGCAGTATTGTGACGCAGAACACTAGTCACCTTAACACCTGAAATCCATTGCATAAGGAGTCCCATGAAGCATACATGGGCTTGCAGTTAGACCCGGCTGCTGCTGCCTTTGTCTATGTCTCTGACTTGGAGCAACCGCGGCAGACTGTTGCCCCTCTGCAAGCATCTGTACCACACGTCAACACACGTGTATGCATGGATACATCAACAACATGGTGAAGCAAGCAAAAACAACAACTGCTAAATTAGGGAACGTGCCAAACCTTGGAAACTGCCAATGGGTGTGCTCCCAATCAACCAGTCGTGCTGCCTGGACGGAAGATCCATGGGAGAAGCACATGTGCATGTGATGTAATATTGCCAGGGAAGTATTGTGACGCAGAACACTAGTCACCTAAAAACTTGAAATCCATTGCATAAGGAGTCCCGTGAAGCATACCTGGGCTTGCTGTTAGACCCGGCTGCTGCTGTTTTGGTCTATGTCTCTGCCTTGGAGCAACCACGGCAGACTGCTGCCCCTCTGCAAGCATCCGTACCACACGTCAACACACGTGTATGCATGGATACATCAACAACATGACGAAGCAATAAAAAACAACAACTGCTAAATTAGGGCATGCACCAAACCTTGGAAACTGCCAATGGGTGTGCTCCCAATCAACTAGTCGTGCTGCCTGGATGGAAGATCCCTGGGAGAAGCACCTGTGCATGTGATGTAATATCGTCAGGGCAGTATTGTGACGCAGAACACTAGTCACCTGAACACCTGAAATCCATTGCATAAGGAGTCCCATGAAGCATACCTAGGCTTGCAGTTAGACCCGGCTGCTGCTGCCTTGGTCTATGTCTCTGCCTTGGAGCAACCACGGCAGACTGCTGCCCCTCTGCAAGCATCCGTACCGCACTTCAACACACGTGTATGCATGGATACATCAACAACATGGCGAAGCAAGCAAAAACAACAACTGCTAAATTAGGGCACGCGCCAAACCTTGGAAACTGCCAATGGGTGTGCTCCTAATCAACCAGCCGTGCTGCTCGGACAGAAGATCCCTGGGAGAAGCACCTATGCATGTGATGTAATATCATCAGGGCAGTATTGTGACGCAGAACACTAGTCACCTGAACACCTGAAATCCATTGCATAAGGAGTCCCCTGAAGTGTACCTGGGCTTGCAGTTAGACCTGGCTGTTGCTGCCTTGGTCTATGTCTTTTCCTTGGAGCAACCGTGACAGACTGCTGCCCCTCTGCAAGCATCTGCACCGCACTTCAACACATGTGTATGCATGGATACATCAACAACATGCCGAAGCAAGCAAAAACAACAACACAGAGATATTTTCAATAAATGCAACTGGCCTGAGACAATTGATGGTGCAATGTTGGAACGAGGATGACCCCTCTTGTTGAGATATTGAAACTGGAAAGGATCATATTCAGATGCGTGGATATTCAAATCAATTTCCAAGCCGCTACTTTTCTTGATTCTTTTGCCTTTCTTTTTTGGGCTAAGGAAGCTTTTCTTCCTCTTCAAAGATGACTCAAAAGCACCCAAGCCAGTGGTGAAGTCAAAGTCCATAATATGAAGAGTGTTGGCCTCATCCAACAATTTTTTAACTAGACCAAACAATTGCTTGATCTTTCTCAATGTACTAGGAGGACTATTTCTAAGCAGGTCTAGGTAGCCAAACAATTCATCCCTAGATAATTGAAGTCCCTCAACATCTGGATCAACAGTATCAGTAGCTGTAAACATTATATCACCATCTACATGTAAGTTTGGTGCCTCTATCTCATGAGGGGTATCAAATGAAGCATGCGTTGTGTCATGATCTGGTACTGGGATTGAATCTCCTAATGGGAAATACAACCAATCTACCTTTATAGCATGCTTGCACATGTTGCCATGAATAGACCATGGGCAATCACACGCTATAAAATTTGCACGATACCAGGTGACAAGGTATTTCTTTTGAGGATTCGTTTGACTCCTCACCCAATAGGCATGAGATATGCTCTCATGAGGGAAACAATCACTGTCCGGGATTCTTTTGCTCTTTCCATTGAAGATTCAAGCTGCTTCTCTTTTCTGTAGTTGTTCAAGTAAACTTCTTTTTTCAGAATTTCTTTGAACCGATACACAGGTTCGACATTTGTCAAGAGCACATATAATAACCAATCCATTCGACGAGCACATTTCTTCCGTCGATCGGAGAGAAATTTGGTCTTCAAGTAACAATGGTAGGACTCTACAGCATTGTTGGTCTCTTGATTTGCATGCGGAAAATCACGACAACCTTTCACCCACATCCCTGAAAGTAAAAAAACAAGTGAACGAAAATATATGGTAATCATGAAACACTTAAGCAAAAACACAAGAAAGAGTCGTCTACACTTACGAAACTTATCACCGGAAAACCAATTCTTGTTGAGATAGTCCAGGAATTTCCTCTCATCAACAAATTCATCTTTAAATCCTTCTATTGCAGCAGTCACATCATCGTTGGAACAATACTTCATAATATAACCTAACTTACTGAACATGGCACTTGCCATGTCTGGACTAGTGGCCAAGTTATTGACGTTTTTTAGCCATGCCCTTCACACATGCCAAATGCACAATATAACTTTGCACTGTTTCACCCTCCTGCAATGTTTGATGGGTTAAAGTGACACTTTTTCATATAAAAAGATAAGTTAAAATGAATAGTAATGATAATGAATATACCTCAATGCAGCTATCTCAGCCAACGCATCATCAACAATGAAGGCATTGGGTTTCCAATCAGGACAGAGATGGTAACACCTATTCATAAGCTGCTCCAACCAAAGTGCAATATCTTCAGTTGTATTCCGCGATGAAAGAACCCATGCAACAGGAACCCCACTTTGTTGTGCATCAAATACAACTAGTGTGTAAAGCTGGTACTGCCATACTCAAACAAGATAGGAATTGAAAAACGTTTTTTATTAAATAAATTGAATGGCTTAATATTGGATAATCATATTAGAAAAACACGGACAACACACATACCCCGTATCTATTAGTACTAAATGTTGAGTCCATGGCTATTAAGCTGTTATGACATAGCTTAACCATTGTCTCCAACATCCATTTCGTTTGGATTCCAATTATGAAAGGCACGCCTGCATCATTGGGATTTTGGAAGAAGAAAAAATCCTCTTTACGTTTTTGGTACCAAATAGAAACACTCATCTCATCCTTTTTGTGGAGTTGATAGTTTCCTTTGCTCAACTGACAATAGATGTTTGCAACATCCTTTCTGCCAAAGAAGAAATCCCTATCCCGAGCTATTGCATCCAAGTTAACATGTTTGTTTATGTGCATTTTGCAAACTAAGTCAACTGGTACCTTAAAAAAAAAACTACTTTCAACATACGAGACTATGTCCCTTGAGAGCTTAGGCTTATGCAGAGACCTAGCCTCACCTGAAGTGTCATGCAAACCATGACAAGGCCATCCTTGTTTGTCTTCATGCTCATATAGATTATATGTCAATATCGCAGCCTCAGGATTTTGAACCATAACCTTAACTATAAAATGGCATTGGCAATCCCTCTTCTTGGCAAACGATGCCCTACGTTTAGCTGGTTGTTCTCTTTTGTCCTCCGGACCATAACAACATGCATAACTACATAAAAAAAAAATTCCAATGTCAGTACAGACAACAAATTATAAATGGGATATCATTAACTACATATAAATAATACATTCTTGAGATACTTACACTTCATAACTCAATGAAGCGGTGTCATTTTGCCCTGATTCTTTCTTTTTCCGTCGGATGAAACTACATGGAGCATCGGGGTTCATTTCTTCCCCCCTAATGAAGTCGGCTACTCTATGGGACGGGATTTTCGCTACATGATCAAAACATTCATTTGATCAAGTAATTTCAGACCAAAGAACATCTTTGGAGGAAAAGGTGAGCATGTGTTTAGGGTCTTGCATTTCAAGTTGCATGATAGCCTGCCATTTTCCTTGCTTGCCCATTTTGAATAAATTCCTACTAACAATGTGCAAACACATTACTGAAAATAATGTCCAGAATGGTTGAAGCAAACACCACAAACCTGCAACCCTGTTAGTGCTGCTCATGGACTGTTTTGGACAAGTGTTTCTCCTCCAGATCATTTGATTAGAAACCAGGAGTCTTGGACTCCTTCTCCCTACACTGAAAAGGAAAAAGACCCCTAAGGAGTTGTGGAGCAGAGAAAGGGAATAACTTCCTTGTGTTATGAAGGAGAAGAGAGTGCCATGGTGGATTGATGGCTCAATGAAGGCCTAGAGTGCTTATTAGTGAGCAGATTGGCTATGTCATGAGAGAGATGGGTTGGATTGAGTGAGATTAGAACCCTGTAGGAGCTGCCTTTTCCCTGGCAGTATCATGGTTTGGCTTGGGAGGGGGTCCATTGCTGACTCCTATGGTTGGGTGGTGAATTGCTTCTCAACAACTAGTTTGATGGACTACGGTTGAAAACAGATAAGTACTCATAGTCATCTATGTGGAATGCTTATGTTCACATTCTGTTTGATTATGGACAAAGAATGAATTTGAAATATGCATGGTATTTTCACTCCTTTGTATGTGCATATCAATTCTATTTATTCTGCAGCTAAGAGTTTCAAATTGTCTTAGCAACTGATTAATAAAGAAAGGATTTTTGTATGGAATCCCCAATGGCCAAGGGAGGCAGTAGGTACATGACATTATTGCTGCTGTTTTAGTTTCTATTGTTGTTGTTGTTTGCAATTATCAATTTCCAGATTTCTTTCAAAATAAAAAGAAAAGAAAAAATCAGATTCCAAATAAACCTTAGTGAGTGATCAGTGTGGTATTCTATGCAAATAAAAGCAAAGTTTTAAGGGTATATCATAGCCAGCAAAAGTGTGTTATGTTTTTCTCTTTGATTGATTGATTTCTACTATAGTTTATTGTACTTTCCTCATTTATGTCTGAGTAGAAAACTAACAGTTTGTTCATGCCGAAAATGGCTCTACCCCTTTAAGTTTCCACTGTGGGGATCTCTTATCCGGGGAAGAATTCACAGGTCATTATTCTGCAAAGGAAGGTTATTCACAAATCTAAAAATTTAAAACTCACTCTGAATGATCTCCCTGCTCTTCTTTGTAGAACATGATTTGGATCCCTATCTCTCCCTAAGATGAATTTATTACTTTGGCCCTTATCTCTTGGTAAACTATTAATAGGTGATAACCTTCTTAGGAAAGGAATCTTCAGTCCCTCAAGGTGTCTTCTATGTAAAGTTAATAATTGGATAAGATAAGATAATTTTGTTAGTGTTTAGCAAGTTTACCACGGTCCACAAGTTATTCTATGGGACTCAAAATACATCCCAATGTATTATATGAATAAAAGTAGAGAAATAGCTAACTAATTAGTCAATACAAATGCAAGAAGTAGTGCAGATGCTGAGATGCAAAAGCAAGAGAAAAACCATGTCAAGCATACAATACTTCTGTTGAGTCATGCTGGGGTGAGGAACAGAGTGGGAAGAATATTCCCTTCACCTGTTTCTGGAATGTCCTTTCATTATGGCAGTTTGGAATCTCATCCTCAATAAGTTAAAGTTTCCATTGAATTCCAAACCATCCTTTTGGCCTTATCTCTTTCCGACTTGGCAAAATCAGTATCTAGTAACCTTAAGGGTAGCCCTCTACTTATGTACTATGGACTTTGTTGCCCAGATATATTATGTGGAAAATTTGTAATAGCAGAAAGAGTGCAATCTTTGATATGAGAGAAAGAAATATTGAATAGGTAAAAAATGGAAGCATATCTTAAATTAGGGAAACAGTGATAGCTAACTCCATGGAGGGAAATAGTGGGACATATTAGATAAAACGTAGATAAAAGGATTAGTTCTTGGAGTTTCTCAAGTTGGGTGCAATCTGAGAAGGAACAAAATCCAATGCATAAGTAGCTTCTTTATATCCTGTATTTACAGTATAGAAGTACTGAACAGTGGATCATATCGCAGAGGAGTCATATACTATTCTTTGATGGAGCAGCAAAAGGAAACCCAGGCTCTGCAGGCTCAGAAGGGGCAATATTCAGGAGAAAGGGTAATATGCAAATACTCATGGAACATTGGAAAGGCAACAAATAACATTGCGAAAAACTTAGTAGCTCATCAGGGAATTGATCTATTAGGGAAGACACCTGTGAGAAAAATCAGATGCATAGGAGATTCACAGGTGGTAATATCTGCTTTACTTCAAATGGCCTGACTGATTCAGAATGTATGGTGTAGCTGGATCAATTAGTGTATTTGGATCAATTTGCTGAGAGGAATTTGGCATGTTTCAAGGGCCTTTGACAAGGAAGAGTGTGCACTTGCAAACTAGACTGTTTCTACTCCAGATATAAACTTGAGAATCAGGTGGACAAAACAGAGAGAAGAGATGATCTATCTGCCTATTATAATGGTTATCAAGCATAATTTGGAAAGGATTCATCTCTTATGTCTTCTACAACAGCAAGTTGCAGCAATAAATCAATCCATCCTCCTCAAGTTTCACCGCCTGGAGTGACATATGGTCAACGGTGGGGTCCCTCATGGTGCCTCTCACCAGGATGAGAACGGAGATCCTGATGATCTTCTCTCCTCTAGTGATATTGAATCGAATCCACAGTAAGAAGGCTCCCAGCGGGAACAGAGTAATCATGAAGCCTCTAGTGATAAAGAATATAATGTTTTGGAGTTTTTAGAACTGCTATGTTTACTGGGTGTATATCAGTATGTATAGGAAACAGTAGAGATGGTGTCTTTGGAACTTCTGTCCCTGCCACTTTGTACGTCAAGGTAGCAGAAATATTAACATAGATAAACATGATTGTAATCAATGTTAGTAAGAAAATCAGAGCAGTAGATAATCATCATTACTATAATGTAAGAACATGTAATCCAAAATTTGTTTCTGTTAGAAAGAATCGTTGTTGAATCGTGTAACTATTATCAACTGATTTACTTTCATCACAAGTCGGGTCTAAATTGAACTAGTAAAATAATGGCCAATGCATACTTAAAGAAGGCCAGCATACTTAAATAGTTTAAGAACAACAGTTCACTCAAGATCAACTGAGCTTCTTTTCACCAAAACTGGACAGAACCAGCAGCATTCACCGAGCAATGGAGCTGTCAACTGGTGTTTATGGAAATGAAACTGGACAGAACCAGCAGCATTCACCGAGCAATGGAGCAATCAACTAGTGTTTATGGAAATGAAATTGGACAGAACCAGTAGCATTCACTGAGCAATGGAGCAGTCGCGGATCGTCATTTGCAGACCTTGGTGACCGTTGAAACAGAGCAATGGAGCAATGGAGCAGTCGCGGGATCGTCATTTGAATTGTGGTTGGTGGCACCCATCAATGCATGGGGTACGTCGAAGGCAGAAGCAGGAGTAAGCGGGGTTGATCACGTTAACGGCACTCAACGACGACGAGGTGGATCGAAGGGCGATTGGGTGGAAGGGGCTGCCGGCAATGGAGAGGAGGGGTCGTCGACGGTGGTCGGAGTGACGGCGCGACGGTTGCCACCGGGCAAAATCGTCGCGTCGGTAGCTCACTCTAGCAACAGAGAGGAGGGGTCGCCAGCAGTGGTCGGAGTGCCGGCGCGACAGTTGCCGCCAGGAAAAATCGTCACATCGGTAGCTCACTCCTTCGCTAGTTGCATTTTATGAAGTACTCGAGATTCTCCTAGGTGGCAAATTCGAGGACATTGCCACCTCGTGGATCTTGTTATTATTTATTATTGATGTTAAGTGTTAAGTTTATCATTACATTGGTTGATTTGTTAAGTTTAAGTGATGACCTATTGAATTAACACATATATATTTAAAGAATCAATTATAATAATAATGATGATTTTTTAAAAATTAAAATTGGTTTTAGTGGATACTAATTATTGTTATAAATATCATTATTTAAAAAATTGAAATGGTATTTTATTTTCATATTTTGAATTTTATTAGTTTTACATTTCTTTACAACTTAGATTAATGTTGGTTTTATTGGATTATAATCATTGTTACAAGTATCGCCATTTAATTTAATTGTAAAAAATATTTATTTTATTTTGTTATATTTTCTTTCTTTTTTGTATTTTGGAAAGTTTTTTCTTATAAATCTTTATACTGATTGCACCGAGAGGCGCATTCTACAGCTTGGTATGAGGTAGAAGTGTAATTCCGTGCTCAACGTGGAGATGACACGTGTCACATAAAAAAGTCGGCTTATATATCTATATATATACAAGTCGGCTTAATAATTAATAATCTTAGGTGTATGTATATATATATATATATATTTGTAAGTAAATCAAAACACCTATACACACTTCAAAACAATACGTACAAGCTGGACCTTCGGAATAAGGCTGAGAGCAATTATTTATAGTGGTTTTACCGGGAAAAATTATGAGGACGAGTTTATAAAAATATATTCAAGCTGGATTAATTCCATACATTTCGTTCCATCCAGCAGGACCGCAAGAGCTAAGGCTTTTGGATTGGTTACCTGATCATAACATAAATGATTTGAACTCCTGCGCTTGAGCCACCATTATTGGGGCTAAGCATGAATACGTTTTCTCTTAAGTGATTTGCAGTTTTCTTATCAATTTTGTGAGATTGTTTTAAAGAAGGTGGAAGGTCACGTTGGAGGAAGATTGGCCATTAAACAATATTTTATGGGAGATTCAGTAAGTATGCCATTATAAATACTGGAAACTTACCATTACCATCGTTACCATCCATTAGATTCGCAACTATCAGTAACAATCATGTATTTATATCAACCCTCTACGATCACAAACATATATCAATTATTTATGGCAGTCACCATTAATTGCAGAAAATTCATTTTTAGGGCACACTGGATTTTACCATTGGTCGGCTTTGTGCAAGGAAATGAACGAGTACTTATGGAATGGAAGGATTCCGCTATAAGGGTAGTGTTCAAGCTACCTTAGGAGCTGAAAGATGACGGTCTAGGGTGCCAGGAGAGGTCTGTACTATACCTCGCAAGGAGTCGCAAGGTGAAAGGAACAACAAAATATTTGCGGCAGGCTTAGCAAGGATAGGGTAGCGCCCAAGCTAGGGATGCGATGTTGAAAGTTGGTGGGAATGACCATTTTCATTTTGTATTAAACTCACTATTTTCCTCATTTCCCCAGAATGCAGACTTCAGGCGGAGGCTTAAGGATAACCCATTACTCATGCCATTTCATCCCTTTGAATTGAGATGTGATTCAATGGAGAATATAAAATGAAAATTATAAGGATGAGAATACATATATAGGAGGAAGTTTTCAATCCGCCATTCTCTTATATTGCTTGCTGGCTGAGGTTAAAACGTGGAGATTGAGTAAGAAAAGAAGCTGATGTGACAAAACGTTTTTTGGAGTGCAATTTTTGAAGCAGGGTTTGCACTTCGAAATATTTGATCCCTCTCGGCGCATGATAGAGCCGGGTAAAGCTGGATCTACGCTGGTGGAATAAAAATTTCAGTTTTGGATGATCATGCAAAATCGTGAAGGGGCTAACTATTTAATATCATATTCAAAAATGCTATACTCCAAATAAGTTTATGCAAGTGCAATATTAAACAAGTGGAATAAGCAACAAAGTTGCTTAGTACCTGCCTCCTAAGAAGAGATTGAAAATATATAGCAATAGGATAATTTTGCTATAAAAATATATGATAAAACAAATATAATTACAATTTGAAATAAATTAAAACAAAAATGAATTAAAAAATGTCCATTTAAATACGATATAGGTTATTGCAATGTAGCATAAAACAAGCATTTTCAAGCTTCCTTACATACTTCTAGTAATATTCTTGACTTATGTTATAAAAATATGCAAGTTTCTTTATAGACTAACATAAATAGGAAATGAGAAATGATAGCTTATAAGACTATAAATTTCATTGTTGTGAGAATAGTTTATTTATATTTTATTATAAATTTATAATGTTATACAAATATGCAAGTTTTTTTTATAGACTAGCATAAATAGGAAATCAACAGAATTCAAGGCTTCTTGAACACAGTTTCTCTTGACAACTTCTGGTCGTGATATCGTCTGGCATCAGAGGTGACATTATTGTGCTTTTTCGATTAAAGATACTGAGGAAAATCTCTGTGTTGCTGAATTTCATAAGCTTCAAACTCGCGCTTGAACTCTTCTAGCTGTTTTTCTTGTGGATGTGCTCTAAAGATCTGAGATCGGTTAGCATTTTGGGATAGCTTAACGGACTGAACTTTAGAATCCTTTTTCTCTTGCTTGTGCTCTTTGTCGATAAAAATGCTCAGAAATTGCCTGCCGCTGACGGAGTTTCGCCTAGAATGATCGTTGGAAACGGGCTCATCTGGCATGAGTTCGAGACCCATCAGCCGGGCTACAACGTTCGACATTCTCCGTTTCTGCTAATTTTCCATTGGCGAGCCTTTCAGAGACTTCCTCGGAGCGTCTTCTTGATTCCATTTGGCAACATCTTTATTTGGAAACTCAAAGCCAAACTGTAAGTCAATAAATATCATAAAGATATATTAGCAATTTCGTCCATATAGAAAATATATCGAGAACAACTGAATATTCAACATTTAATAAATGAATAAAGCAAATATCTTACCGGAATATCGCCTACATTGGATTCGCTTTTTCTTCCGAAGTCCATAATTCCACTGGGCACTAGTGTTGGAATTTCACTAGAATATTACATGTCAAACAATTTTTTTTTGACTTTTTTGGGTTTCACATCACCCTTCACTAAACGTTTTACTTAAATATGTACCTGTCAGTAATAACATTTTACTTAAATATTTACTTGTCGGTAATAACGTTTTACTTAAATATGTCCCTGTCAATAATAACGTTTTAGTGCATTGGCAGTATTCCATTGAATATTTCTTGAGATACTTAGATAAGAATACCTCAGTCCACAAACTTGGTCCAAACAACCCACACCAAAGACTCTTAAGGTAGAGAGCATGATTGAACCACTGTAGGCTCTTTATTCCCCATCCTCCAAACACCTTAGGTAAGCAAATCTTCTCCCATTTGGCCAATTGAAATTTACTTTTACCCCCCATCATGACCAAAGAAAGTTCACCATATTTTTAGAGTATGGGATAGACGCAGGGATTTACTTTTACCCCCCATCATGACCAAAGAAAGTTCATCATATTTTTTTCTGATAGATTATGGGATAGACACAGGGATCCTAACCATAGACATCCAATAAACAAGGATACTTTCTAGGATGGATTTGACTAAGATTAATCTACAGCCCTTGGATAACCATTTAAAATACCAGCAATTGATCCTCTTCTCCACTTTTTAAAGGAGCCAAAGCTATTCTTTTGTATAACAACTGTTTGGATTTATGAAATAGCCTAAGTACTTAAAATATTTATCAGTGCTAGTCTTTTGTATTCTGGAGCTGTGGGAAGTTCACTCTCACTGAATTTATGTACCAATCCCCTGTCAAAATCACGTAGTTGAGATTGACAGCAAATATTCTCAAATCTCTCAGCCCTGTACAATTGATGAGAGTCAAATTTTCAAGGATTGGGAATTTTTGTACCAGGTGCTCAAGTATTTCGTCATTTATATCAATACAGGACAGAAAACATGCTATAAGATATGGGAAACCGCAGAAATAAGGAGGTAATTTGGTAAGTGTAAAACGCATAAGCTTCAAGCATACGAGGCAATCACACAAATAGAGTGATGTTGGAACTTATAGACGATTATATTTATTGTAAGTATCTATAAGCGTGATTTGTATTACTCTTTTGAAAGCTGCACAACGAATCCATTTCCAAAACCATTCAGAGATCTCCTTTTTTTTAGTGTGGCCA
>LPNX010246189.1:3391-20808 GCA_001517045.1 Pseudotsuga menziesii
GCCAACCTGAGGGATATCAGCACTCAGACGGAGAGGTGCCAATCAGCTGTATAACAGATGCCCCCTAATGTGTGAGGTCAGAGGGGAACGATGGCCGAAATACATTNCGATATTTCAGAAAAAAATTTAAGAACATAAATGACTGAATAATAAATCATAAATTTCACTCAAAGTTGTGTCTTGCATAACAACTTGTAAATTTCTGTTTTGCTTAAAAGTTCAACAATAATGCCCGTTTCCTATCTTCTATTCTATTGACAGTGAAAATTGGCTTAGTCTTTGAAACAAAAATCAAGGTCACTTCCTTTGATTATTACATTATATTCAGAATTAAAAACAATAAAATTCATCTTTAATATATTTTCATCTTATTTTCTATGTATCATAGCGTTTTTTTTAGGGGAAACCCCCCAACAGTGAATATATATTCATAAAAGACGACAAATCAATGATTTGGAGGTTCCTTATTTCCCTATGCTCTTCAAGTTGAAAAATACCGGCTTCATTCGACAATGTGTGTTTTGGCAATTCACGTGCCCCCATACCATGATTGAAGCTTAATTGTTCTACAAGCTTTCCTATAGGTTGTATGGCATGGAATTCCAGTAGATAGGTGCGGATTTTAACATAGAATCGATCAAAGTAAAATGACCTCACCACCTTGTGATTCTCTTTTTGACTTTGTGATAAAAGCATATCTAAGCCATAGTTTAAAATGGAAGAATATGAAGAAGATTTCACATGCATTTTACTCATCGCATTGAAATAAATAGATGGTTTGTGCAAAATGATTTCCAACCTTGTTGCTACTCTCTTTCGAATAGATCCAATGCTTATTTCAAATATTCAATGCTTTTGAGAGGGCTAGAGTAAATAACAAAATACCATTGACAAATAAACGATAAGGATGGATCTCCACGTATTTTAATCCCTTTTAAACCTTCCACTTCCTTTGAGAGAACCAAGAACCCTGCTTGACACCCTTACCTTATCCCCTTGGACGGTTTGAGAAAACAAGACTCTAATATATCCGTAGGCAATGAGGAGGAAATTAGAGATCCTTCCATCTTATTTGTAAGTGGAAGACCAAGACCCTCATGGATGAGGATATGTTTAAAATCGGACAGCTAACCCTATCATAATCTATAGACAAATCAATTTTATCACCATTATTGTTAACTTCTTGGAATTAATAGGTTGCATGCCTTTTGGGAAAATCCAATAACATCACGAATCTATTTATCTTCTAAAACCACAAATTTCTCCAAAGAAAGGACTAGATAAAATTGGTTTCGGACTTCTAACGGTTACTTTAGAGATGATTCTATAAATGACACTACACATTAAGATTCTTTTGTGATCATAAAAGGAATGAAGGGTATCCTTTTTCGGCATGGGTCCCAAAGGGTGGAATTTATAAACACTAGAACCTTCTTTGATTTTCTTGATTCTTCTGCTACAATGAATATGCCATCTTCCAACAAACCATAAAAACCTTGAAAAAAACTCAATTGACCACCCATCGTGCCTAAGGAGTTTGTATAGAAATTATGTCCTTGGATACTTTTTCAAATAAATCCTCATTAATCACTTGAAATACAAATACGTGAAAACGATCTACCATTCGATTGATGTCTACAATGTTTTCCCTATTTGGGGTTTTGTAGAGATTATAAAAGTTCGTCACTTCTTTGACCATCTCCTTAAAACTTGCAGACCATCTCCTTAAAAGTTGCAGCCTTGCTACAATTATCATATTTTGTCGTTTCCTATTTTTCCTTCCGTTTACATCGTGTCCTCATTTCCTTCGTCTACCTGACTTCCCTATTCTTCAATATTCACTGGGCCTCCTCGCATTCTGATTGTTTTCTTTTCCCCTGTTTCAAACCTCTTAGTACAATATTATCTTCGTTTGTGAAAACCTCTTAGTACAATATTATCTGCATTACTATGATTTAAGCATTTTCCAAGTGCCTCATAGACTCACCATGGGCCTTTGTTCCATCCTGCCGAAGCTCCCATCATCATCTCGTCTGGAAACACGCCACTGAGCGCACCTTTCGGACACCCAGTGAAGACCACCTCTGAACGACTCCTCATGGGCACCTGTGACACACTTCTCAATGCATTGCTGAACGCCCCACCTGCGGACGCTCAACTGGAATGCGCCTTCTTGGACACACTCATTCGGAGCACTCCCACTGGAACGCACTCCCAGACATAGCGCTCAGCAGCGAGCAAGGAGGTGCTCAAAAGTGTAGTAAAAAGGGGTACCCAGGCAGTGCGCTCGGCGGCGTGCTCAACAAGTGCGCTCGGCAAGTGCGTCAAATAGGGGCGTCAGAGAAGTGCGCTACGTAGAGCATTCGAGGAGGTGCGCTTAGCAGGCTAAGTGTTCCTTACCCAATATAGCAGGTCCTATAGACGGGGGTCGCGGAGGATGGAAGCACAATGAGTCGTTTTTGTCTTCGCTTGAGGCAGAGATGCCATCGGGCCAAAAACCAGGAGGAATATGCAGGCTGAAAACGAAAATGAAAGTAACCTGAAGACACGACGACTTGGTGGGCTTGGTTCTGAGAGGGGTGCCTTGGGAAACTTTTGGGGTGGAGTTTTGAACTTTGCCTCACGTCCGAGAAGGTTGTAGGGAGGATAGAAGAGTGGAGGTGTTGCTTGACCGAGCTTGTGGTTCATCTCATGAAGGACCGATTGGTTGGGAGTCACGAGCCAGCTAGTTCACTCGTGCGGGTTAACATGGAAAGAGCAAGACGAGGTTGCAGCGCTGAAATGATTTGGTTGATGCAACAGTTGGACGTGTTGCGGTTGGAGATGACGGTCGTGACGGTGTTGCCGTGCACGACAACAATTCAAGTGGGGGGGGATGTTACATCCACTTCTGTTAGCGAACGTGGGGTTCCCCTGGCACTTGGAGAAACTTCCGTTGGGACACACGGAGGTGGGCACTCTATAGAAATTTTTCTAAGTGTTGGACACTTCGTGGGGGTCACGGGCACAAATTGACAGGTTGCTGGGTTGTTGGGTGGGGGCGTCGCCTAAAATGATGCCCATGTTGGCTAAGTGCGCCAAGTGCGCTATGTGCGCTAGGTGCGCCACGTATGCTAAGTGGGTTAAGTGAGCTAAGTGTACTAAGTGGGAAAAGTGGGCTAAGTCGGCTAAATGATCCATATGATAAAAGTTCCCAAGTGTATAAAAAGGCTAACGGAGGCTAGCCAAGAGGAAAAGCGGAGGAGCAGGGAGTGCTCCAGACTAGTGTGTCCAAAAAGACGCGTTCCAGTTGAGCATCCGTGGGTGGGATGTTCAACAATGCGTTTTGAAGTGCGTCACAGGGTGCCCATGAGGAGTCGTTCAGAGGTGGTCTTCATGGGGCGTATGAAAGGTGTACTCGGCAGCGCGTTTCCAGGCGAGACGACGATGGGAGTTTCAGCGGGATGGAACAAAGGCTCATGGGGATTCTATGAGGTGTTTGGAAAACGCCTAAGTCAGAGTAAATCAACATCGTGGGGCGTTCTGGAGAATGGTGTCATCATGAAGTGTCTGTAAGGATCCCCAGGTGGTGGCAGCGCTTGGCAGAAGGATCGTTCAGGAAGTAGCAATGGCAGCAGAGGCATCCATGACAGGTGGGTTCCACATCTAAGCAGTTATCCAATTTGGCTAATTCGGAGTGCGACGAGCAAGAAGACTTCGGCAAGTCAAGTGGTAGCTTGGAAAGGTGGCTCAGCGAAAGGACTTTGGCAGCAGTAGAAGGACGAAGCGAGCTACGGCAGTTCGCGAGTGCTCGCAGCTTGTGGATGAGGCTTCGCATGGTCTTAGTGAGCAGGCGGACATGCACATGCGATGGTGACAGCTAGATGGATGATTTTGATTCGGTTGTATCTTGAGCATAGCCGGTTTTGGCGTGCTCTTGGATGAGTTGTCGGCTTATGGCATCCTCTGTTGTCGTAACAAGTCGTATCATATTATAAATAGGTATTAGGCACCGTCCAGTTGAAGGCCGCCCACATACATTTGTAGCTTGTATTGTATTTGGTTTACTTGTACTGTAGGAGTGCATCTTTTGTAAAAATGGTGAAGTATGGAGATGAATGTTAGGAGTTGCATAGGTTAGGCATAGTCTTTCGGAGAGCTCCCTGGGTTGGTAATGCCCCCAGGTGACTTCCGGGAAGTGTCACATGGTCTCGCGGAAGGCGAAAACTTGATCCTGTCCGCGAGGGCCCATGACATATATTAGACTCATTTCAAATTTACTTCTAGATTTTGTTGGAACTTGTTCCGAGATTCAAACTGTAAACTAATGTTCAAAACACATGTTACATATATGGTCAAAATATGGGGGTAAGTAACATACCAAAAGACATTTAATTTTAATGCGATGAACCAATGGAATAATACCTCCTTTAAGTGGAAATACCCTTCCCAAATATACATCACAAATATTTGAAAATGAGTCCTTTCAAATCCTAGTATGGACTAAAATGCAATTGTCGTAATAATTGGGACAATTTTGAAGTCAAAATGACACAATGCAAGTTTGTGGCACTAGAGGAAATGGAAGATATAATCAAGAGCTACATACAATCTAAAAGTAGCATGATACATACAAACAAATTGTGTAGAAAACAAAACAACTAATCAACACTTTCTAGTTGGTGATAAAGTATTTATCAGAGTCCAACCTAAGCCTAAATTGACTAAAATTGGAAACATAGAGGAAGTTGGATAACAAATATCATGGATCATTTGAGGTTTTGGAGACAACTGAACCCGTTGTTCACTTACTAGAATTGTCACCCATTTTAGAGGTTTATCATGTTGTACTGTAGCCATTTGGAGTAGTTGTCACCATAAAAAATTTCTTGTTTTTTCCTGCCTTTTATATTGGCAACTTTGAAGCACTTCTTCCAAGTGTGGTGGAGTTTATGCACTTTCAGAATTTCCTAAACCCTGAGGTACAAGTTTGTAGGACATCACTAATTCATTTTTTTATATTGGCAACTTTGACTCACTTCTTCCAAGTGTGGTGGATTTTATGCACTTTCAGAATTTCTTGAACCCTGATGGGCAAGTTTGTAGGACATCACTAATTCATTTTTTTATATTGGCAACTTTGACTCACTTCTTCCAAGTGTGGTGGATTTTATGCACTTTCAGAATTTCTTGAACCCTGATGGGCAAGTTTGTAGGACATCACTAATTCAGTATAGTGACCTACACATATTCTTGTTGCACAGATCTCTGTAGGATATCACCGATCAAGTATAGTGTGACCTACACCGATTTTTGTTGAAGTATGCATTAATGGTTTTATGCTCAGAAGAATGTATCTTATTGTAGCCACCTTTCTGCAAATTACCTGCTCTTTGCAAAGTGTGCGTTGTGCAGTTAATGGTCATTAGAGTACATCTTATTGAATTATCTCATAGCTTATTGATATGTAACACTACATCTTATAGCTTTACTGAAATTTTCCTGCATGATTCTTAATCTAAGAACAATAACTAAATGTAAAAGACAATTTGTATTTTCCAAGGGATGTGTCTTAATTATCATGTGTATTTTTATCTACTTAAGATGTTAATTTTATATAAACTTTAACGATATTTCAGAAAACATTTTAAGAACATAAATGACTGAATAATAAATGATAAATTTCACTCAAAGTTGTGTCTTGCATAACAACTTGTAAATTTCTGGTTTGCTTAAAAGTTCAACAATAATGCCCGTTTCCTATCTTCTATTCTATTGACAGTGAAAATTGGCTTAGCCTTTGAAACAAAAATCAAGGTCACTTCCTTTGATTATTACATTATATTCAGAATTAAAAACAATAAAATTAATCTTTAATATATTTTCATCTTATTTTCTATGTATCATAGCATTTTTTTTACGGGAAATCCCCCAACAGTGAATATATATTCATAAAAGACGACAAATCAATGATTTGGAGGTTCCTTATTTCCCTATGCTCTTCAAGTTGAAAAATACCGGATTCATTTGACAATGTGTGTTTTGGCAATTCACATGCCCCCATACCATGATTGAAGCTTAATTGTTCTACAAGCTTTCCTATAGGTTGTATGGCATGGAATTCCAGTAGATAGGTGTGGATTTTAACATAGAATCGATCAAAGTAAAATGACCTCACCACCTTGTGATTCTCTTTTTGACTTTGTGATAAAATCATATCTAAGCCATGGTTTAAAATGGAAGAATATGAAGAAGATTTCACATGCATTTTACTCATCGCATTGAAATAAATAGATGGTTTGTGCAAATTGATTTCCAACCTTGTTGCTACTCTCTTTCGAATAGATCCAATGCTTATTTCAAATATTCAATGCTTTTGAGAGGGATAGAGTAAATAACGAAATACCATTGACAAATAAACGATAAGGATGGATCTCCACGTATTTTAATCCCTTTTAAACCTTCCACTTCCTTTGAGAGAACCAAGAACCCTGCTTGACACCCTTACCTTAGCCCCTTGGAGGGTTTGAGAAAACAAGACTCTAATATATCCGTAGGCAATGAGGAGGAAATTAGAGATCCTTCCATCTTATTTGTAAGTGGAAGACCAAGACCCTCATGGATGAGGATATGTTTAAAATCAGTCAGCTAACCCTATCATAATCTATAGACAAATCAATTTTATCACCATTATTGTTAACTTCTTGGAATTAATAGGTTGCATGCCTTTTGGGAAAATCCAATAACATCACGAATCTATTTATCTTCTAAAACCACAAATTTCTCCAAAGAAAGGACTAGATAAAATTGGTTTCGGACTTCTAACGGTTACTTTAGAGATGATTCTATAAATGACACTACACATTAAGATTATTTTGTGATCATAAAAGGAATGAAGGGTATCCTTTTTCGGCGTGGGTCCCAAAGGGTGGAATTTATAAACACTAGAACCCTCTCTGATTTTCTTGATTCTTCTTCTACAATGAATATGCCATCTTCCAACAAACCATAAAAACCTTGAAAAAAAATCAATTGACCACCCATCGTGCCTAAGGAGTTTGTATAGAAATTATGTCCTTGGATACTTTTACAAATAAATCCTCATTAATCACTTGAAATACAAATACGGGAAAACGATCTACCATTCGATTGATCTCTACAATGTTTTCCCTATTTGGGGTTTTGTAGAGATTATAAAAGTTATTCACTTCTTTGACCTTCTCCTTAAAACTTGCAGACCATCTCCTTAAAAGTTGCAGCCTTGCTACAATTATCATATTTTGTCGCTTCCTATTTTTCCTTCCATTTACATCGTGTCCTCATTTCCTTCGTCTACCTGACTTCCCTATTCTTCAATATTCACTGGGCCTCCTCGCATTCTAATTGTTTTCTTTTCCCCTCTTCCAAACCTCTTAGTACAATATTATCTTCGTTTGTGAAAACCTCTTAGTACAATATTATCTGCATTACTATGATTTAAGCATTTTCCAAGCGCCTCATAGACTCACCATGGGCCTTTGTTCCATCCTGCCGAAGCTCCCATCATCGTCTCGTCTGGAAACACGCCACTGAGCGCACCTTTCGGACATCCAGTGAAGACCACCTCTGAACGACTCCTCATGGGCACCCTGTGACGCACTTCTGAACGCATTGCTGAACGCCCCACCTGTGGACGCTCAACTGGAATGCGCCGTCTTGGACGCACTCGTTCGGAGCACTCGCACTGGAACACACTCCCAGACATAGCGCTCAGCAGTGCGCAAGGAGGTGCTCAAAAGTGCAGTCAACAGGGGCGCCCAGGCAGTGCGCTCGACGGCGTGCTCAACAAGTGCGCTCGGCAAGTGCGTCAAATAGGGGCGTCAGAGAAGTGCGCTACGCAGAGCATTCGAGGAGGTGCGCTCAGCAGGCTAAGTGTTCCTTACCCAAGATAGCAGGTCCTATAGACGGGGGTCGCGGAGGATGGAAGCACAATGAGTCGTTTTTTTCTTCGCTTGAGGCAGAGATGCCATCGGGCCAAAAACCAGGAGGAA
This sequence comes from Pseudotsuga menziesii, assembly GCA_001517045.1. Lineage (NCBI taxonomy): Eukaryota > Viridiplantae > Streptophyta > Pinopsida > Pinales > Pinaceae > Pseudotsuga > Pseudotsuga menziesii. The sequence goes on from LPNX010246189.1 coordinate 11,401, forward strand.
TATGCAGGCTGAAAAGGAAAACGAAAGTAAGTTGAAGACACGATGACTTGGTGGGCTTGGTTCCGAGAGGGGTGCCTTGGGCAACTTTTGGGGTGGAGTTTTGAACTTTGCCTCACGTCCGAAAAGGTTGCAGGGAGGATAGAAGAGTGGAGGTGTTGCTTGACCGAGCTTCTGGTTCATCTCATGAAGGACTGATTGGTTGGGAGTCGTGAGCCAGCTAGTTCACTCATGCGGGTTAACATGGACAGAGCAAGACGAGGTTGCACCGCTGAAATGATTTGGTTGATGCAACAGTTGGAAGTGTTGCGGTTGGAGATGACGGTCGTGACGGTGTTGCCGTGCACGACAACAATTCAAGTGGGGGAGGATGTTACATCCACTTCCGTTAGCGAATGTGGGGTTCGCCCGGCAGTTGGAGAAACTTCCGTTGGGACACACGGAGGTGGGAACTATATAGAAATTTTTCTAAGTGTTGGACACTTCGTGGGGGTCACGGGCACAACTTGACAGGTTGCTGGGTTGTTGGGTGGGGGCGTCGCCTAAAATGATGCCCATGTTGGCTAAGTCCGCCAAGTGCACTATGTGCGCTAGGTGCGCCAAGTACGCTAAGTGGGTTAAGTGAGCTAAGTGTGCTAAGTGGGAAAAGGAAGCTAAGTCGGCTAAATGATCCATATGATAAAAGTTCCCAAGTGTATAAAAAGGATAACGGAGGCTAGCCAAGAGGACAAGCGGAGGAGCAAGGAGTGCTCCAGACTAGTGCGTCCAAAAAGACGTGTTCCAGTTGAGCGTCCGTGGGTGGGATGTTCAACAATGCGTTTAGAAGTGCGTCACAGGGTTCCCATGAGGAGTCGTTCAGAGGTGGTCTTCATGGGGCATATGAAAGGTGCACTCGGCAGCGCGTTTCCAGATGAGACGACGATGGGAGTTTCGGCGGGATGGAACAAAGGCTCATGGGGAGTCTATGAGGTGTTTGGAAAACGCCTAAGTCAGAGTAAATCAACAGCGTGGGGCGTTCTGGAGAATGGTGTCGTCATGAAGTGTCTGTAAGGATCCCCAAGTGGTGGCAGCGCTTGGCAGAAGGATCGTTCAGGAAGTAGCGATGGCAGCAGAGGCATCCATGACACTTCGTGGGGGTCACGGCCACAACTTGACAGGTTGCTGGGTTGTTGGGTGGGGGCATCGCCTAAAATGATGCCCATGTTGGCTAAGTGCACCAAGTGCGCTATGTGCGCTAGGTGCGCCAAGTGCGCTAAGTGGGTTAAGTGAGCTAAGTGTGCTAAGTGGGCAAAGTGGGCTAAGTCGGCTAAATGATCCATATGATAAATGTTCCCAAGTGTATAAAAAGGCTAATGGAGGCTAGCCAAGAGGAGAAGCGGAGGAACAAGGACGAAGACACTTGGAGTTCAACACAACAATGTTCCCTTAGGGGAGGCGCAATGCAGGGAAGCGTACGAGATTTGTGGCGTGTTGCCTCAGTTACGCGGCTAGCGAACTGGGCAGGTGCACGCCGTGGGAGCGCCCAACAGGAGCGCTTCGCAGATGGGCGATAGGATGATCGCTTCACAGGACACGTGCTCCACGGGCCTTTCGGGAGTGCGCTAAGTTCACTAAGTGCACCAAGTACGCTAAGTGCACTAAGTGCACCAAGAAGAGTACGCTAAGTGCGCTAGGACGGTGCGTTCAACACTGATGACTTGGCAGGGAACGATAGAGTTTGGTAGGCGTCGACAGAAGCATCGTGGGGAATTTATTTGAGCGCTCCGCAGGAAGGTGACTTTGTTGGAAGCACCTTCCAAGAAGCATGTTTGCTTCCACAGAGCGTTGAGAAGACGACACTCAGGTGCGCTAAGGATTAGTGCCCACCAAAATGTGCGTTCAGCAGGAGGTCAGCGAAGCGCTGATATGAAGTGAGCTCGAGGAGCGCCTTAGCAAAGCTCTTCGCTGCAGAAACTTTAGCAGATAACCGAAAAATGCGTTGAAGTTTGACAGGCGTTTAGAGATGCATATGAGAGTGCACTCCAATGGGAGCGCTCCAAACTAGTGTGTCCAAGAAGGGGTGTTCCAGTTGAGCGTCCATGGATGGGGTGTTCAACAATGCAGTCAGGCGTGCGTCACATGGTGCCCATGAGGATTCGTTCGAAGGAGATCTTCATGGGGCGTTCGAAAGGTGCGTTCAATAGCGCGTTTCCATATGAGACGATGATGGGCGTTTCAGCAGGATGGAACAAAGGCTCATGGCGAGTCTATGGGGTGTCTGGAAAAACACCAAAGTCAGAAGTGGTGCAGCAGCATTGGGCATTCTTGGGAACGACCCCGTCGTGAAGTGTCAGGAAGGATTCGCAGGTGGTGGCGGCGCTTGGTAGGAGGATCGTTTAGGAAGTAGCGATGGCAGCAGAAGCATCCATGGAAAACGGTATCATAGCTGCGTTTGCTGAAGTGATCTCTTCACCACTCTTCCGATGAAGAGATGGTGTCAGAGCGAGTTCTGCGGCAGGGTTCACTCTTCACCATTGCTTGGAAAGCAGATGGTATCAGATCCATTTTCCAAAATAGAGTGGCTCTTCACCACTTTGGAAAATGTGGCTTATCAGAGCTGGAGTTGGGTGTGCTCTTCATCGTTCGATGAAGAGATGGGTTTCGAGCAGTTTGCGCACTGGAGTTAGCTGTTCGCCATTGCTTGAGAACAGATGGTCTTGGAGTCATTTTTGCAGCCAAGGTGATTTCATGACGGCAGTTAGCGTGGCACATCGGTGGCGTGCTAGGCTTGGGAAAGGTTGCTGGAAAATGACAACATTTCGACAAAACTTGGCTAAGTTAAATGACTTGCCAAAACCTTCAGAAGTGTCGAAATAGGAGAAATGGTGCTGTTGGAGGAGGCGTGTTGCAGAACGGAAGTGCAGCAGCACGAGTTGTTGGAGATGGCTTGTGGTGGTGCATTGAAACATCATGACTTGGTAGCAGGAGAGGAGCGTTCATAGGGTGCGTTCTGCAGTGATCCCAGATTATGTGCTTAGAGGTGATCCCAGAAAGAGGGCTCAACAGTGCACAAGCAGGCGTGCTCAGAAGTGCGGTTAACAAGGGCTCCCAGCCAGTGCGCCCAGTGGTGAGCTCAGCAGTGTGCTTAACAAGTGCGCTCAGCAAATGCACAAAGTAGGGCATCTGGAAGCGTGCTCCATAGAGTGTCTAGTGAGCTGTGCTCAATTGTTCCTTAGCCAAGATAGCAGGTCCTATAGATGGGGGCTACAGAGGGAAAAAGTGTAATGAGTCATTTTTGTCTTCGCTTGAGGCAGAGGTGTCATCAGGTTAAAAACTAGGATGAGTGTGCAGGCCGAAAACAGAAACAAAAGTAAGACTAGAAGACACGATGCTTTGGTGGGCTTGGTGTCGAGCAGGGTGCCTTAGGAAAGTTTAGGGTGGATTTTTGAACTTTGCCTCACGTTCGGCAAGGTTGCAGGGAGGACTGAAGAGTGGAGGTGTTGCTTGACCGAGCTTGCGGTTCATCTCATGTAGGACCGATTGGTTGGGAGTCATGGCCCAGATAGTTCACTCCTAGGGGTTAACATGGACAGAGCATGATGAGGCTGCAGCGCTGAAACGATTCGGTTGATGCGATAGTTGGACGAATTGCAGTTAGAGACGACGATGGTGACGGTGTTGCCGGGGATGACAACAATTCAAGTGGGGGAGGATGTTACGACCACTTATGTTAGTGAACGTGGGGTTCCCCCAGCACTTGAGAAATGCTCGTTAGGCCACAAGGAGGTGGGAAATTTATCAAGAAAATGACTAAGAGTTGGACTTCGCGATGGTCATGGGCACCAATCGGCAGTTTGTTGGACGGTTGGGTGGGGACGTCGGTCAATACGGCACCCATGTTGGCTAAGTGCCATAAGTGGGCCAAGTGGGCTAAGTCAGCCAAGTGGGAACGACAGTCCACATGAGAAAAGCGCCCAAGTGTATAAAAAGGAAAACAAAGGTTTGTCAAGAGGACAAACGGAGGAGCAAGGATGAAGACACTTGGAGTTCAGCACATTAGCGCTCGCTTAGGGGAGGCGCACCACAGGGAAGCGTCTGGGTGTTCTGGTGCGCTGCCTTTGTTTCGCGGCTAGTAGACTGGGAAGGCGCACTCCACAGGAGCACCGAATAGGCATGCTCCGCATACTGGCGATGAGACAAGCGCTTCACGGGACGCGCGCTCCACAGGATTTTTCGGGAGTGCGCTAGGTGAGCTAAGTTCAGTAAGTGGACCAAGTGCGCTAAGTGTGTGAATTTCATTACGTGCGCCAAGTGCACTAAGATCACGCATTCAGCAGAGACGGAGTTTTGGCAGCTTGTGACGGGCGCGCTCAAAAGAGCGCCCAACAAGGCGTTCGGTGGAAACGCGTTTGGATGGTTTGAAAGGCATCGCCAGAAGCACCAAGGGCTGTTCAGATGAGCGTTCTGTAGGAGGGTGCGTTCGTGGCAAGCACGTTCCATGAAGAAAGTTCGCTTCCATAGAGCATTGAGAAGACAACGCTAAGGATTAGCACCCACCAAGAGGCACGTTCGGCAGGAGGTCAGCGAAGTGCCCATATGAAGTGAGCTTGAGGAGTGGCTTGGCAAAACGCTCCGCTACAACGAACTTCGGTAGACTTCAGCTGATGACCGACAGATGCATCCAAGTTTGATGGGCATTCATACATGTGCCTAGGAGTGCGTTTCGGTGGGAGTGCTCTAGACTAGTGCATCCAAAAAGACGCGTTCTAGTTGAGCATCCACGGGTGGGATGTTCAACAATGCATTTACAAGTGTGTCGAAGGGTGCCCATGAGGATTCGTTCAGAGGTGGTCTTCATGGGGCGTATTAAAGGTGCACTTGGCAACGCGTTTCCAAACGAGACGATGATGGGAGTTTCGGCGGGATGGAACAAAGGCTCATGGGGAGTCTATGAGGTGTTTGGAAAATGCCTAAGTCGGAGTAAATCAACAGCGTGGGGCGTTCTGGAGAATGGTGTCGTCGTGAAGTGTCTGTAAGGATCCCCAGGTGGTGGCAGCGCTTGGTGGAAGGATCGTTCAGGAAGTAGCGATGGCAGCAGAGGCATCCATGATAGGTGGGTTCCACATCTCAGCAGTTATACAATTTGGCTAATTCGGAGTGCGACGAGCAAGAATACTTCGGCAGGTCAAGCGGTAGCTTGGAAAGGTGGCTCAGTGAAAGGAGTTTGGCAGCAGTAGAAGGACGAAGCGAGCTACAGCGATTCGCGAGTGCTCGCAGCTTGTGGATGAGGCTTTGCATGGTCTTAGCGAGCAGGCGGACATGCACATGCGATGGTGACAGCTAGATGGATGATTTTGATTTGGTTGTATCTTGAGCATAGCTGGTTTTTGCGTGCTCTTGGATGAGTTGTCGGCTTATGGCATCCTCTGTTGTCGTAACAAGTCTTATCATATTATAAATAGGTATTAGGCACCGTCAAGTTGAAGGCTTCCCACATACATTTGTAGCTTGTATTGTATTTGGTTTACTTGTACTGTAGGAGTGCATCTTTTGTAAAAATAGCGAAGTATGGAGATGAATTTTAGGAGTTGCATAGGTTAGGCATAGTCTTTTGGAGAGCTCCTTGGGTTGGTAATGCCCCCAGGTGACTTCCAGGAAGTGTTGCATGGTCTCGCGGAAGGCGAAAAATTGATCCTGTCCGCGAGGGCCCGTGACATATATTAGACTCATTTCAAATTTACTTCTAGATTTTGTTGGAACTTGTTCCAAGATTCAAACTGTAAACTAATGTTCAAAACACATGTTACATATATGGTCAAACTATGGGGGTAAGTAACATACCAAAAGACATTTAATTTTAATGCGATGAACCAATGGAATAATACCTCCTTTAAGTGGAGATACCCTTCCCAAATATACATCACAAATATTTGAAAATGAGTCCTTTCAAATCCTAGTATGGACTAAAATGCAATTGTCGTAATAATTGGGACAATTTTGAAGTCAAAATGACACAATGCAAGTTTGTGGCACTAGAGGAAATGGAAGATATAATCAAGAGCTACATACAATCTAAAAGTAGCATGATACATACAAACAAATTGTGTAGAAAACAAAACAACTAATCAACACTTTCTAGTTGGTGATAAAGTATTTATCAGAGTCCAACCTAAGCCTAAATTGACTAAAATTGGAAACATAGAGGAAGTTGGATAACAAATATCATGGATCATTTGAGGTTTTGGAGACAACTGAACTCGTTGTTCACTTACTAGAATTGTCACCCATTTTAGAGGTTTATCATGTTGTACTCAATTTTTTGTTACTTAAGAAGTATGTTCGTTATCCTGACCATATACTAGATTATACTACTACTTATATGGAACCCACCATGCAATATCACAACATAACCACGGGGTCGTCACCTAAGGACTAATACGATATCACGTCCGTTCATATTGGGGGGGTTAAAATTAAAAAATTAAAAATTAATATATTGGGGGTATATTAGGGGTATTTAGGGTTTTTTTTTTACTATTTAAATACCCAATATGCTGGGGTATTTTTTATTCAACATTTTCACCCGAGCGCTTCACTAGTCCTGCCTCTGCCTGCGATGCCTATGCGCTTCACCAGTCCTGCCTCTTCCTGCGATGCCTGTGCACTTCACAAAATCTAAGAAGTTGTTGCAGAGGGTGTTTATTCACCGTAGCAGTGTTTTTTGGAAAACGAGGGCGTCTATTCACCGTTTTGTGGTCGTGGGTTTGTGGTGGGTTTCTCTGGTGCTCTGAGGAGGCACTTTGGAGAGCCATTGCATCTCATTCTTGGAGGTACGCTGTAGTGTGTTTAATCTTTGATTCCTAAACTCTCCATCCTTACTATCATAGTGATTCAGACTTCTTTGCACCCTCTGAAATGAGGGCTTGATCCGATTTCCCCTTCCTCTCCTCGCTTGGGTCCTTGCATCTAGGGAAATTTTCATAAACTGCTAAATTAGGTTGAAGACAAGTGTCAAGCTAGCATGCATTACTCGCAAGAGAAAGTGCTTTACTTTCATTTTTCTTTGCAATTTCCAAAAGGTCTTCCACTGCAACTATCGCTAGCCCGTGCTATCTCCATCACAGAAGAAAGGATAAATCTTCTTTCGTGGTGAAGGCCCTAGTCTTACTCTGACTATTCATTTTATATATTAGAAAATACCCTGCTGGGATCTTTGCTGCGATTGAATATTCACCCAGAAGGCATTTAGATTGATGACTCCAACTGAAACACATACCCAAGGTCTGGCTGAGCTCTAACATTGAAATGCATCTGTGCACCATCCAGCTTAGATTTTCCAATTGAAACCCATCCACAAAATGGTTTAACATATAAGAAATCCTTTGGCTTTGCCCTTGATAACACAAGAGTAATAAAAGTGAATAACAGCCGCCATATTAGTTTTTACAGGGCCTTTGAGCCATATTAGTTTTTACAGTTATGAGGTTTTAGTTTTCTTAGGGCTGAGGTTTATTCGAGCTATTCTATTTAGGGCAATTAGAGTTATACATTTAGATGAGGTTGTGGAAAGCCCATGATGCCTTAGGTGGTGGGGGCATTACGAAGGTAAGGCTACTGCGCAGAAGGAGGTGTATTTGGTCAGTCCTTTAGTTCAGCCAGTGCAAGATTAAACAAGATTGAATTTTAGGCAATTGGTCAGACACACTGTGGAAAACAATGGCCTTTTCATTAACGCCCTCAAGGTCCAGAGGGACTCTAAATTTCCCCAACAGCTTTCCTAGAGCCACACCACAGGTTGATCCTTGTCTTCCAGCATATACTACAATATCCAAGCATGGTTTTGAGTACCCCAAATAAGAAGAAGACAACTTCTTCAAATCAATCTGCTCAAGATGGAAGCTGGCCGAGATATTATGAACATCTGGGTTCGATGACCTTGGGGAAATCATGGGGGATACTACAGTCTGAGGGGGCAGATTAGGCAGTCTGATCTCACAAAAGCACGGAGAAGTAGTAGGATGGACACCTGTTCTGGTAGGCTTCGATGAGACTGGGGTTCTCAGTGCCAACCCTCCAACCAAAACCTTCACAAATGAGCAAGGTTCCATTGTTATCTTCTGAGATCTCAATGCATTCCCCACAACACCCAAGAAGGCCTGATATTGTACTCAGACTTCCATTGACCTGTTGAGCTTTGAATACATTATTTGCACTGCTGAAATAGGCCACTCCTCACCCTTCCAATTCCTTCAAAGTATCCAAACAGGCTAGTGTTGGGCTCTCAATGCGATCCATGCAAATACCCAAATAGGCCTCTTAAACACAGCTAGGCTACTTTAAATGCAATCCCCAAACAAAAAGAACGCTCCTGTCCTCAGCACTCCAGTGATGCACACTAAAAATCCTGCAACTACCAAAAATGGGACCTTACTGCAGTGGGGCTCCTACTGTTATCATGGGTTGTGATTGCAATCTCTGAAATACCCTATTGAGCCTCCACCACAGAGAGAGCACAAACAGAGCCCAAAATGAAGCCTATGATTAGCTTCCTGTTATCTCCTTCTCCAGTTTTGAGACATGTTTCAGCAAAATCTTATCTAGACCTCCCCCACCATTTTCATCATGGTAATTTTGCTTTCTCTGCACTCGCTCAACAACATCTGAGGCAGTATTCATGGGAAGAATCTCTTGTTCAAGATCAGTCATATCCTTCAATGGAATAGTGCTGAGGTTACTACCAGATACTGTAGAAGTAAAATTATAGCTTTGCATTTTATCTTGGTTGGTGTTATTCATATCAAATTTGCTCTTCATTTTGAGTGTCTTATTCTCAGTTGAATACATGTTGTTTTGGAACCACCAATCTATTTAGCTTTCCAACATCACTAGGAGTCACTTCTTTTTCAAATAGATGCTATGGGTTAGACATCAATTGCCCATAACAACTAACCTTATTGATTTTTTCAATGCTAAATTCCCCAGATTCAGCTGCAAATCTATTGTTTTCCTGTTAATTTTCTGGGCATTTGTCTTTCTAGGGACATTCTGAAGGAAATACCTATACCATGCGCTGCTTGAAGGTGAATGGCCTTTTCACCTTCCTTCGAGTAAAATCTTTGGCACTTTGGTTGCATTTCACAACTTTCTGGGCGTTTGCCAACTTTTGGGTATTTGTTTTCCTGTCAATTTTCTGGGTATTTGTCTTTCTGTCAATTTTTTGGGCATTTGTATTTCTGGGTACATTCAGAAGGAAAACATGAGATTCAAGGCCTGCTATTCATTTGTTTTTAGCTCAGTGATTTAAAGTGATTTTGAGCAAATAGTCTTTCGTAATTTAGCTTAACATTTCATTCAGATTGTTTATTGTTTATGCATCTCAAATGCTCTTAGAAATCAATGTGAAATCCATACTCTCAACTTGCTGCCCAGATT
>LPNX010246189.1:46008-63784 GCA_001517045.1 Pseudotsuga menziesii
GGTACATTTTGTGAAACACTGTGCCAAGGGTTTATCTGCCCTAGCACATTATTGGTGAGAGTAGCCATTTGGAGTCCCATGATCCCCCTTTGGCCCTCAAGATGAAAATCCGGAGGCTGAGTAACTCGGAGCTTCTTCTTTGGAAGCATAAAGGGTGTCATTTGGATGGTAGGCATGTTGGAAACAACCTCTACCATCCAAGGGCTTACTCTTTTGACACTTTGTAACAACTCTGGCTCATCCCACGTTACCTGTTGCACAAAATTCCCAGCAATGATATTCAAAAAGTTTCCAGTGCTACTCCGTCATTTGATTTGTTCAGATCCAATCTTCACATTCATCTACTCTGGCTTCTAACTAAGAACTGGTGAAAGAAAAGCTTCAAATGTTCTTTAAAAAAGTGTTCTTATGCGTCAATTATAAATAAGCCCATAATGTACGTAGACAGGTTAGCTCATCCAGGTATATACAAAAAATATTCTTCTTAGAGCAAACTCTATAAGAAGATCAAATCAATGGTTGAGGTATAATACCAATTTCATAAACATGTACATGAAATCCTCGATAAATGCAAAATCATATCAGGAATTATGTAAACTACAAACATGTCCTGTCTCAAACTTATATGATGTAAAATTAAAATACCAAGACAGGATTTTAAGAAAACATTCCTCACCTTGAAGTATAGTAGGTGTGGTCTCAAATTCCTACCACATGGTTTGATTAAAAGAGAGATCAACATTAAGAAATTTGGCAGCAAGGAATGCTGCTCCAGCTGCAATATGTTGTGGCTTGAACTGAAGACACAGAGAGCTCCGAAGCCTGCAAATCTTTCAAATCATTTTAATTGGAGAGTCTAAAACCCGGAATACAAAACAGAGCAAATTCAATGAATTTAAAATGAAGCATTAAACGTTAGCATGCAGAAATATCCTTGCATGCATCCTAGAAAAATACTTCAAATAAATTCATTCAACACTCCTGCCTCTGAAAAATGTCACAATTGTAAATGACATTCAGAATAAAGTTCTGCATACAAAGCATAGAGGAGCCAGCCCTCTACAATATGATTGAATACTTCCTTCCATACTAACCAACAATTCAAAGAAAATTAGCTTCTGCATATACAAAGCTTACCTACAAACCATCAAATAAAAAACAATACATTGATGAGCCAAACAGGCACTAGTACATGATAAGCAAAACAATCACTAGAACATGCATGTCTCATAAAGCTTATACTCTGCAAAACTGGCTTTATATATAAAAAATCGCCTCATTGTAAACTTCCTAATGGTAAAAATTTTGTAAATTGAAAATCTAACCCATTATAATTAGGTGTCTTAATGGAAAATGAGATCACATTGAACTAACTGTAAGAAGAAGCAACCATGTGCCATCCTATATACTATGAAATGTCACACATATAAATTTAAATATTCAACAGTACAAAACATTTCTGCCTAGCTAAATTGAGACCAGGAAGGTTGATTCACTATGGCAGCACAAATGAGTTCAACAGTGAACACCACCAACAACAGGGTACATAGAGGCCTTGGTGCTCTTGATCAAATGCCTATCCTGTACCTTTATACATGATACAATCCATTCTTGAAATGTTGCAATCCCACCAATCCGAAAACACTGAAATCTCGAAAATTGTTAAGTCTGCTGAATTATGAATGGGATATGTAATTTTACTCTCTTCATATGTAGTTCACTACATATTCTATGACATGTGACTACCATGTAGCCCACTGCATACCCATCACTACATATAACTGTTGGTGGAAAATTCCATGACATTATAATCTGTGACAAAATATCAAAAAAGTTTAAATGTTAAACATGATAATCGCTTCACTGCCTATACTTGTAAGACAAAATTCCATTTGAATTGGTGACTACATTGACTGTACACAACATTACCAGAATCATTGTGATCCTTCATTACTTGACCTTTCTTGAGAGCCTCTTTTGGATTACAGTTTAGGTTCTTAGTTCATCCAAATAAGAACTTTCTTCCATCGAGAATAAAGGAAGATGGCCTTTACAGATCTGTGTGAAGTGATATAGGAGCTACGTGTTTGGTGACTACAAGTGGAAGTGGCAACACCATAAACAATTCCTTATGGCATCAAATAGGATAAGATAATTTTATTAACATCAGACAAATGACCAAAAAGATAGGCCAATGGAACTAGGAAATCCATTCAATGATACTACGTTATAGGAGTGCCGTAGGTACTCCCAAACATGTTTATAAGAACTGGCTGTTTCGAAATAGTATCGCCCAGTCCAGGCTGGTTTGGTCGAAACCTCATCCTCTGAGCTGGTTTTGGACCGATTTGGGCTCTGAAATCAAGCAACTACTTGTGGAGGAATCTCTTGAGGAATATTCATAGACACTGCCACTTTTATCTCCTTTGGAGACCCTACAATAGCTTCAAACTTGCACCAGCTAATTCGAGATGAACTTGGGCAGCAGACAGCGTTGGAAATTGAAAGCCATGCTGCGCCTCGTATTCTTCTTTTAATTAGAAATAATTCTAGAGCACTGGAATGGGTACCAAACAGAACAGAGAAATGATTTCCTTTCAAATCAGTTGGAAGAGGTGGGTCCTTAAAAGGATAGCTCAATTTCAAGACATGACGTTCTCCAGTTGGTACATCAGATCGCTCAAATGCATAGTTGCGCTTGACTGGTACCATACTGAAATTAGTCACATTCAGATCCATTAATTTTTGTGAGAGTTCTTGCTTTAGGCCTGATGCCATCTCCTGCAATTTTTTCCGCAAAATAGATTGTTCAACTACACCATCTTTTGCAGCTTTCTCAAGCTCTACAATCACTTTATCTGGGAAGACTGAAGGAGTTGGTACAGCAAAAAGACACCGTTGCATGTTTTGTACCACCACACAACAGCTAGCATATGAGTTTCTGAATTTCACCTTGCCAAATAGATATATTGTACCAGGATGAGCTCCATAAGCTTCCTCATATGCATCAATAAGGTAAAAAATCAAAGCTCCATCTGACTCCAATGGTAGATCATTCACATCTTCAAAAGTTAAATGGTCATCAGTCTCTCCAACTTTTGCCACTTTTTCATCTCCACCCTGGCACACTGCTTGCCAGTCGGCAGTTGCTTTGGCAGATGAATTTTCACAGCCAATTAGAGCATTCAATACACATTTCTCCTTATCATCCTTCTCAACCTTTACTTCCAACTCACCATCAGCTGAAATTGCCTCTCCATTGTCAGATAGCATAACCTTAGGCTTGAAGTCATCCTCCTTGCAGCTTGGATCTTCAGCAAGATTAATTGGGAATTGAACAGAAGCACACTCTTTTGATATGGTAACTGTTCTCTTTAGAAATGGTCAAGTTTGAACCTTTATGCTATCATTTGTCCTCAATTACTGTATCTGTTAAATGTCCATGCCATTTCAATATGCATTATGATAATTGAAGAGGAAACAAAGGATTTAGCACAAGAAAAACTGAAGAAGAATTGTAGCAGAATGTTAAAATACTTGCTAGCATCCCTGCTGCAAAATTGTGCCACATTGTTGCCCTTTGTGGGGGTGTGGGTGTTAAAAGTTTAGACAACAAAGATATGTTTTTGAGTTGAAAACTGTGCCACTCAGAGCCTACCTAATTTATGGCGAATTCCCTAGTAGTATAAAAAATTGCAAGGAAAAGGAAACATGGTCATAATATCTTTGTGAATATTTTTGTATTTTGTGTTATGACCTCGAAATTTTGACATACTTATGTGAGTCTTCCTGCCATGGTATTAATTCCCTGAGAATGTGAAGGTCAAATTTTCAAGTCTTTCTGCTGAATATCAGTGATGATGTGGATGGAATTTTGTGATGACGTGCGATTTATAAACTACAGTCTCTTCATTTTATTTGTTCTGTTATCATCATGCATCTGAAATTGCATATAATTTGATTTTAACAATTTTCTTTTGATGAAGGTCAAATTTTCAGGTCTTTCTGCTGAATATCAGTGATTATGTGGATGGAATTTTGTGATGACGTGCAATTTATAAACTACAGTCTCTTCATTTTATTTGTTCTGTTATCATCATGCATCTGAAATTTGCATATAGTTTGATTTTAACAATTTGCTTCTCCACCCTGAATTTTTTGGCTTAAAGCATATGCGTTATGTGCAGCCCACAGAGGTATAGAAAGCGATCATAGAAAAAAGCAATCATTGTGCTATAGCACTCCACCCTTGGGAAAATCCTGAAAGAGGCCATGGACAAAATGCATGGAATGTGACCCATGGTAATACAATAGACGAAAAGGCAGGATCATCACTAAGGGTCAATCTTGGAAGAAGCCATTAGTTTATGAAACTGTTACCAACATATGGAAAGCAAATGTAGTCGTAGGGTCAAGATTGATCCAACAAAGTGATTTACTAGTAAAAGTAAAACTCTGTATCTATTTCACTAAAAGTCTCGAGGGTAATCTGAAAAGGATAGATCTGGTGTGCAAAGTTTAGGACTGACTGCTAGACAACCATGGGGCACAACAGAGAGTCATTTTCAATTAATGCACATGTGATGCCATCAACGTGATAAGCTCAAATACCACATCCCTTCGCAATTAATGCATTGAAACAACATTACTTTGAAGTCGTGAGTGAGTGTATTTGTGCACATTGATCTCTAGTGAAACTTGGTGTGCACGAGAGAAGGCAAGAAAGATAGGGAGGGCACGGAATAAGCATTGTGAGCTCTGTAATGTGGCAAGTCTGGTCCAAAAAAACCAGTTGGACATCCAAAGCGGCTAGTAGTAAAGGCAATATGTCATACCATTAATACCATTGATGATTATAAAAGGTACAGGGAAATTAGAAAGAATACGAAATTAGCAACAACAAAAAATTTAATTTTTTTTAAAAAAATTTCACCAAGCGTCGCTTAAGCGATGGTTTTAAATGTCGCATTTCCGACGCATATTATAGATAACCGTCGCTTATCCGACGGTGCGATCTGTCGCTTTTTCTACGCGTCTTTTAATATCCGTCGCTGATCCGACGGTTCCTTGTGTCACTTTTTCGACACCTATTCTCAATATCCGTCGCATATCCAACGGTACTTCTGTCGCTTAACCGACGACAGGGATGTTATTTTCTTAAAAAACTTTCACTATCGTCGAAGATATGCCGTCTCTTATCCGACACTTTAAATTTAACTGACGGTTACTTAGGTGTCGCTTAACCAACAGTTATTTAGGTGTCGGAAAACCGACGACAAGTTTCCGACGCTTAAAAAAAATCAAAGTGTCGTACATGTGACAGGAAAGTGTCGAAAATCCGACATGACGGCCGTCGGATTTTTCATCAAAATGTAGTAGTGTGGGCTTGGTGTCGAGCAGGGTGCCTTAGGCAAGCTTGGGGTGGATTTTGGAACTTTGCCTCGCGTTCGGCAAGGTTGCAGGGAGGACTGAAGAGTGGAGGTGCTGCTTGACCGAGCTTGCGGTTCATCTCATGTAGGACCGATTGGTTGGGAGTCATGGCCTAGCTTGTTCACTCCTGGGGGTTAACATGGACAGAGCATGATGAGGCTGCAGCGCTGAAACGATTCGGTTGATGCGACAGTTGGACGAACTGCGGTTAGAGAGGACGATGGTGACGGTGTTGCCGGGGACGACAACAATTCAAGTGGGGGAGGATGTTACGACCACTTCTGTTAGTGAACGTGGGGTTCCCCCGGCACTTGAGAAACGCTCGTTAGGCCACAAGGAGGTGGGAACTTTATCAAGAAAATGACTAAGAGTTGGACTTCGCGATGGTCATGGGCACCACTCGGCAGTTTGTTGGACGGTTGGGTGGGGACGTCGGTCAATACGGTGCCCATGTTGGATAAGTGCGCTAAGTGGGCCAAGTGGGCCAAGTGGGCTAAGTCGGCCAAGTGGGAACGACAGTCCACATGAGAAAAGCACCCAAGTGTATAAAAAGGAAAATTGAGGTTTGTCAAGAGGACAAATAGAGGAGCAACGACGAAGACACTTGGATTTCAGCACATTAGCACTCCCTTAGGGGAGGCGCACCACAGGGAAGCCTCTAGGTGTTCTGGCGCGCTGCCTTTGTTTCACGGCTAGAAAGCTAGGAAGGCGCACTCCACAGGAGCACCGAATAGGCACGCTCCGCATACTAGCGATGAGACAAGCGCTTCACGGGATGCGCGCTCCGCAGGATTTTTTGGGAGTGCGCTAGGTTCAGTAAGTGCACCAATTGTGCTAAGTGCGTGAATTTCCTTACGTACGCCAAGTGCGCTAAGACGACGCGTTCAGCAGAGACGGAGTTTTGGCAGCTTGTGACGGGCGCGCTCAAAAGAGCGCCCAACAAGGCATTCAGTGGAAACTCGTTTGGATGGTTCGAAAGGCATCGCCAGAAGCACCAAGGGCCGTTCGGATGAGCGTTCTGTAGGAGGGTGCCTTCGTGGAAAGCAGGTTCCATGAAGCAAGTTCGCTTCCACAGAGCGTTGAGAAGACAATGCTAAGGATTAGCACCCACCAAGAGGCACGTTCGGCAGGAGGTCAGCGAAGTGCCCATATGAAGTGAGCTTGAGGAGTGGCTTGGAAAAATGCTCTGCTACAACGAAATTCGGTAGACTTCATCCGACAACCGACAGATGCGTCCAAGTTTGACGGGCATTCATACATGCGCCCAGGAGTGCGTTTCGGTGGGAGTGCTCCAGACTAGTGCATCCAAAAAGATGCGTTCTAGTTGAGCGTCCGCGGGTGGGATGTTCAACAATGCATTTAGAAGTGCGTCGAAGGGTGCCCATGAGGAGTCATTCAGAGGTGGTATTCATGGGGCGTATGAAAGGTGCACTCGGCAGCGAGTTTCCAGACGAGAGGACGATGGGAGTTTCAGCGGGATGGAACAAAGGCTCATGGTGAGTCTATGAAGTGTTTGGAAAATGCCTAAGTCAGAGTAAATCAACAGCGTGGGGCGTTCTGGAGAATGGTGTCGTCGTGAAGTGTCTGTAAGGATCCCCAGGTGGTGGCAGCGCTTGGAAGAAGGATCGTTCAGGAAGTAGCGATGGCAGCAGAGGCATCCATGACAGGTGGGTTCCACATCTCAGTAGTTATCCAATTTGGCTAATTCGGAGTGCGACGACCAAGAAGACTTCGGCAAGTCAAGCGGTAGCTTGGAAAGGTGGTTCAACGAAAGGAGTTTGGTAGCAGTAGAAGGACGAAGCGAGCTACAGCAATTCGCGAGTGCTTGCAGCTTGTGGATGAGGCTTCACATGGTCTTAGCGAGCAGGCGGACATGCACATGCGATGGTGACAGCTAGATGGATGATTTTGATTTGGTTGTATCTTGAGCATAGCCAGTTTTGGCGTGCTCTTGGATGAGTTTTCGGCTTATGGCATCCTCTGTTTTCATAACAAGTCTTATCATATTATAAATAGGTATTAGGCACCGTCAAGTTGAAGGCCGCCCACATACATTTGTAGCTTGTATTGTATTTGGTTTACTTGTACTGTAGGAGTGCATCTTTTGTAAAAATAGCGAAGTATGGAGATGAATGTTAGGAGTTGCATGGGTTAGACATAGTCTTTCGGAGAGCTCCTTGGGTTGGTAATGCCCCCAGGTGACTTCCAGGAAGTGTCGCATGGTCTCGCGGAAGGCGAAAAATTGATCCTGTCCGCGAGGGCTCGTGACATATATTAGACTCATTTCAAATTTACTTCTAGATTTTGTTGGAACTTGTTCCAAGATTCAAACTGTAAACTAATGTTCAAAACACATGTTACATATATGTTAAAACTATGGGGGTAAGTAACATACCAAAAGACATTTATTTTTAATGCGATGAACCAATGGAATAATACCTCCTTTAAGTGGAAATACCCTTCCCAAATATACATCACAAATATTTGAAAATGAGTGCTTTCAAATCCTAGTATGGACTAAAATGCAATGGTCGTAATAATTGGGACAATTTTTGAAGTCAAAATGACACAATGCAAGTTTGTGGCACTAGAGGAAATGGAAGATATAATCAAGAGCTACATACAATCTAAAAGTAGCATGATACATACAAACAAATTGTGTAGAAAACAAAACAACTAATCAACACTTTCTAGTTGGTGATAAAGTATTTATCAGAGTCCAACCTAAGCCTAAATTGACTAAAATTGGAAACATAGAGGAAGTTGGATAACAAATATCATGGATCATTTGAGGTTTTGGAGACAACTGATCCCGTTGTTCACTTACTAGAATTGTCACCCATTTTAGAGGTTTATCATGTTGTACTCAATTTTTTGTTACTTAAGAAGTATGTTCATTATCCTGACCATATAGTAGATTATACTACTACTTATATGGAACCCACCATGCAATATCACAACATAACCCTAGAAATCATGGACATCAAATGGAAAAAAAGCATTGAACCAAATTGTAGAACTGATAAGAATTTGATGCAGACATCATATAGTGAAGGACAATGCTTGGGAGTTGTCTTTTGAGATGAAAAAAAAAATACACCCATATGCTTTTTGATATTTTGGCATGGGAGATTTTCCCCTCTTGGGGAGTGGGGGAAATGTAAGACCCGGTTTTGAAGAACTTTGATTTAATTACTTGTGGGGATGTAACCCTTGAATCCTTTCAAAGCCTTATGAATTCCTCCTATCAATTTGGACAATTTAGAAACCAAAATGAAAAAAATTGTCTGGCACTCAAGGAAATGGAATATATAATCAAGATAGTTATACCTATACTAAAAGAAGCATGAGACAAAATAAAACATGAATAAAACAAGATAACTAATCAAAACTTCATTTTGGTGATAAAGTATTCTCAGAGTCCAATCTCAAAAAAATTTACTAAAATTGGGAAATATGAGATGTTGCGGTTCATCTCATGTAGGACCGATTGGTTGGGAGTCATGGCCCAGCTAGTTCACTCCTGGGGGTTAACATGGACAGAGCATGATGAGGCTGCAGCGCTGAAACGATTCGGTTGATGCGACAGTTGGACGAATTGCGGTTAGAGACGATGATGGTGACGGTGTTGCCGGGGACGACAACAATTCAAGTGGGGGAGGATGTTACGACCACTTCTGTTAGTGAACGTGGGTTTCCCCCGGCACTTGAGAAACGCTCGTTAGGCCACAAGGAGGTGGGAACTTTATCAAGAAAATGACTATGAGTTGGACTTCGCGATGGTCATGGGCACCACTCGGGAGTTTGTTGGACGGTAAGTAAGTTGAAGACACGACGATTTGGTGGGCTTGGTTTCGAGAGGGGTGCCTTGGGCAACTTTTGGGGTGGATTTTTGAACTTTGCCTCACGTCCGACAAGGTTGCAGGGAGGATAGAAGAGTGGAGGTGTTGCTTGACCGAGCTTGTGGTTCATCTCATGAAGGACCGATTGGTTGGGAGTCGCGAGACAGCCAGTTCACTCGTGCGGGTTAACATGGACAGAGCAAGACGAGGTTGCACCGCTGAAATGATTTGGTTAATGCAACAGTTGGACGAGTTGCGGTTGGAGATGATGGTCGTGACGGTGTTGCCGTGCACTACAACAACTCAAGTGGGGGAGGATGTTACATCCACTTCCCTTAGCGAACGTGGGGTTCCCCCAGCACTTGGAGAAACTTCCCTTGGGCCACACAGAGGTGGGCACTATATAGAAATTTTTCTAAGTGTTGGACACTTCGTGGGGGTCACGGGCACCACTTGACAGGTTGCTGGGTTGTTGGGTGGGGGCGTCGCCTAAAACGATGCCCATGTTGGCTAAGTGCGCCAAGTGTGCTAGGTGCGCCAAGTGTGCTAAGTGGGTTAAGTGAGCTAAGTGTGATAAGTGGGAAAAGTGGGCTAAGTCGGCTAAATGATCCATATGATAAATGTTCCCAAGTGTATAAAAAGGCTAACGGAGGCTAGCCAAGAGGACAAGCGGAGGAGCAAGGACGAAGACACTTGGAGTTCAACACAACAATGTTCCCTTAGGGGATGCGCAATGCAAGGAAGCGTACGAGAGTTGTGGCGTGTTGCCTCAGTTACGCGGCTAGCGAACTGGGCAGGTGCACATCGTAGGAGCGCCCAACAGGCGCGCTTCGCAGACGGGCGACAGGACAATCGCTTCACAAGACACGCGCTCCACGGGCCTTTCGGGAGTGCGCTAAGTTCACTAAGTGCGCCAAATACGCTAAGTGCACTAAGTGCGCCAAGCAGTGTATGCTAAGTGCGCTAGGACAGTGCGTTCAACACTGACGACTTGGCAGGAAGCGATGGAGTTTGGAAGGCGTCGACAGAAGCATCGTGGGGCATTTATGTGAGCACTCCGCAGGAAGGTGACTTTGTTGGAAGCACCTTCCAAGAAGCATGTTTCCTTCCACAGAGCGTTGAGAAGAAGACGCTCAGGCGCGCTAAGGATTAGTGCCCACCAAAATTAGTGTTCAGCACGAGGTCAACGAAGCGCTTATATGAAGTGAGCTCGAGGAGCGCCTTAGCAAAGCGCTTCGCTGCAGAAACTTTAGCAGACAACCGAAAAATGCATTGAAGTTTGACAGGTGTTTAGAGATGCGTCCGAGAGTGCGCTCCAGTGGGAACGCTCCAAACTAGTGCGTCCAAGAAGGGGTGTTCCAGTTAAGCATCCGTGGATGGGGTGTTCAACAATGCAGTCAGGCGTGCGTCACAGGGTGCCCATGAGGAGTTGTTTGAAGGAGATCTTCATGGGGCATCCGAAAGGTGCGTTCAACAGCGCGTTTCCATATGAGACGATGATGGGAATTTTGGCAGGATGGAACAAAGGCTCATGGCGAGTCTATGGGGTGTTTGGAAAAACACCAAAGTCAGAAGTGGTGCAGCAGCGTTGGGCGTTCTTGGGAACGACCCCGTCGTGAAGTGTCAGGAAGGATTCACAGGTGGTGGCAGTGCTTGGCAGGAGGATCGTTCAGGAAGTAGCGATGGCAGCAGAAGCATCCATGGAAAATGGTATCATCGCTACGTTTCCTGAAGTGATCTCTTCACCACTCTTCCAATGAAGAGATGGTGTCAGAGCGAGTTCTGCGGCAGGGTTCGCTCTTCACCATTTCTTGGAAAGCAGATGGTATCAGATACATTTTCCACAATAGAGTGGCTCTTCACCACTTTGGAAAATGTGGCTTATCAGAGCTCGAGTTGGGTGTGCTCTTCACCGTTCGACGAAGAGATGGGTTTCGAGTAGTTTGCGCACTGGAGTTAGCTGTTCGCCGTTGCTTGAGAACAGATGGTCTTGGAGTCATTTTTGCATTCAAGGTGATTTCATGACGGCAGTTAGCGTGGCACATCGGTGGTGTGCTAGGCTTGGGAAAGGTTGCTGGAAAACGACAACATTTCGACAAAACTTGGCTAAGTTAAATGACTTGCCAAAACCTTCAGAAGTGTCAGAATAGGAGAAATGGTGCGGTTGGAGGAGGCATGTTGCAGAATGGAAGTGCAGCAGCACAAGTTGTTGGAGATGGCTTGTGGTGGTGCATTGAAACATCATGACTTGGCAGTAGGAGAGGAGCGTTCATAGGGTGCGTTCCGCAGTGCTCCCAGATTGTGTGCTCAGAGGTGATCCTAGAAAGAGGGCTCAACATGGCACAAGCAGGTGTGCTCAGAAGTGCGGTTAACAGGGGCTCCCAGCCAATGCGCCCAGTGGTGAGCTCAGCAGTGTGCTTAACAAGTGCACTCAGCAAATGCGTAAAGTAGGGCGTCTGGAAGCGTGCTCCACAGAGTGTCCAGTGAGCTACGCTCAATTGCTCCTTAGCTAAGATAGCAGGTCCTATAGATGGGGGCTGCAGAGGGCGAAAGTGTAATGAGTCATTTTTGTCTTCGCTTGAGGCAGAGGTGTCATCAGGTCAAAAACTAGGATGAGTGTGCAGGCCGAAAACAGAAACAAAAGTAAGACTAGAAGACACGATGCTTTGGTGGTCTTGGTGTCGAGCAAGGTGCCTTAGGCAAGTTTGGGGTGGATTTTTGAACTTTGCCTCACGTTCGGCAAGGTTGCAGGGAGGACTGAAGAGTGGAGGTGTTTCTTGATCGAGCTTGCGGTTCATCTCATGTAGGACCGATTGGTTGGGAGTCATGGCCCAGCTAGTTCACTCCTGGGGGTTAACATGGACAGAGCATGATGAGGCTGCAGCGCTGAAATGATTCGGTTGATGCGACAGTTGGATGAATTGCGGTTAGAGACGACGATGGTGACGGTGTTGCCGGGGATGACAACAATTCAAGTGGGGGAGGATGTTACGACCACTTCTGTTAGTGAACGTGGGGTTCCCCCGGCACTTGAGAAACGCTCGTTAGGCCACAAGGAGGTGGGCACTTTATCAAGAAAATGACTAAGAGTTGGACTTCGCGATGGTCATGGGCACCACTCGGCAGTTTATTGGACGGTTGGGTGGGGACGTCGGTCAATACCGCACCCATGTCAGCTAAGTGCGCTAAGTGGGCCAAGTGGGCCAAGTGGGCTAAGTCGGCCAAGTGGGAACGGCAGTCCACATGAGAAAAGCGCCCAAGTGTATAAAAAGGAAAACAGAGGTTTGTCAAGAGGACAAACGGAGGAGCAAGGACGAAGACACTTGGAGTTCAGCACATTAGCGCTCCCTTAGGGGAGGCGCACCACAGGGAAGAGTCTGGGTGTTCTGGCGCGCTGCCTTTGTTTCGTGGCTAGAAAACTAGGAAGGTGCACTCCACAGGAGCACCAAATAGGCACGGTGTGCATACTGGCGATGAGACAAGCGCTTCACGGGATGTGCGCTCCGCAGGATTTTTCGGGAGTGCACTAGGTTTAGTAAGTGCACCAAGTGCGCTAAGTGTGTGAATTGCCTTACATGCGCCAAGTTCCCTAAGACGACGCATTCAGCAGAGATAGAGTTTTTGCAGCTTGTGACGGGCGTGCTCAAAAGAGCGCCCAACAAGGCGTTCGGTGGAAATGCGTTTGGATGGTTCGAAAGGCATCGCCAGAAGCACCAAGGGCCATTTGGATGAGCGTTCCGTAGGAGGGTGCGTTCATGGCAAGCATGTTCCATGAAGCAATTTCACTTCCACAGAGCATTGAGAAGACAACGCTAAGGATTAGCACCCACCAAGAGGCACGTTCGGCAGGAGGTCAGCGAAGTGCCCATATGAAGTGAGCTTGAGGAGTGGCTTGGCAAAATGCTCCGCTACAACGAACTTCGGTAGAATTCAGCCGATGACCGATAGATGCCTCCAAGTTTGACGGGCATTCATACATGCACCCAGGAGTGCGTTTCGGCGGGAGTGCTCCAGACTAGTGCGTCCAAAAAGACGCGTTCTAGTTGAGCGTCCGCGGGTGGGATGTTCAACAATGCATTTAGAAGTGCGTCAAAGGGTGCCCATGAGGAGTCGTTCAGAGGTGGTCTTCATGGGGCGTATGAAAGGTGCACTCGGCAGCGCGTTTCCAGATGAGACGACGATGGTAATTTCGGAGGGATGGAACAAAGGCTCATGGGGAGTCTATGAGGTGTTTGGAAAATGCCTAAGTCAGAGTAAATCAACAGCATGGGGCGTTCTGGAGAATGGTGTCATCGTGAAGTGTCTGTAAGGATCCCCAGGTGGTGGCAGTGCTTGGCAGAAGGATCGTTCAAGAAGTAGCGATGGTAGCAGAGGCATCCATGACAGGTGGGTTCCACATCTCAGCAGTTATCCAATTTGGCTAATTCGGAGTGCGACGAGCAAGAAGACTTCGGCAAGTCAAGCGGTAGCTTGGAAAGGTGGCTCAGCGAAAGGAGTTTGGCAGCAGTAGAAGGACGAAGCGAGCTACAGCAATTCGCGAGTGCTCACAGCTTGTGGATGAGGCTTCGCATGGTCTTAGCGAGCAGGCGGACATGCACATGCGATGGTGACAGCTAGATGGATGATTTTGATTTGGTTGTATCTTGAGCATAGCCGGTTTTGGCGTGCTCTTGGATGAGTTGTCGGATTATGGCATCCTCTGTTGTTGTAACAAGTCTTATCATATTATAAATAGGTATTAGGTACCGTCAAGTTGAAGGCTGCCCACATACATTTGTAGCTTGTATTGTATTTGGTTTACTTGTACTGTATGAGTGCATCTTTTGTAAAAATAGCGAAGTATGGAGATGAATGTTAGGAGTTTCCTGGGTTAGGCATAGTCTTTCGGAGAGCTCCTTGGGT
The DNA here is from genome assembly GCA_001517045.1 of Pseudotsuga menziesii. Classification (NCBI taxonomy): domain Eukaryota; kingdom Viridiplantae; phylum Streptophyta; class Pinopsida; order Pinales; family Pinaceae; genus Pseudotsuga; species Pseudotsuga menziesii. Next base: position 60,183 of record LPNX010246189.1, read on the forward strand.
TGGTAATGCCCCCAGGTGACTTCCGGGAAGTGTCGCATGGTCTCGCGGAAGGCGAAAAATTGATCATGTCTGCGAGGGCCCGTGACATATATTAGACTCATTTCAAATTTACTTCTAGATTTTGTTGGAACTTGTTCCAAGATTCAAACTGTAAACTAATGTTCAAAACACATGTTACATATATGTTCAAACTATGGGGGTAAGTAACATACCAAAAGACATTTGATTTTAATGCGATGAACCAATGGAATAATACCTCCTTTAAGTGGAAATACCCTTCCCAAATATACATCACAAATATTTGAAAATGAGTCCTTTCAAATCCTAGTATGGACTAAAATGCAATGGTCGTAATAATTGGGACAATTTTGAAGTCAAAATGACACAATGCAAGTTTGTGGCACTAGAGGAAATGGAAGATATAATCAAGAGCTACATACAATCTAAAAGTAGCATGATACATACAAACAAATTGTGTAGAAAACAAAACAACTAATCAACACTTTCTAGTTGGTGATAAAGTATTTATCAGAGTCCAACCTAAGCCTAAATTGACTAAAATTGGAAACATAGAGGAGGTTAATGCTCATTAGAGTACATCTTATTGAATTATCTCATAGCTTATTGATATGTAACACTACATCTTATAGCTTTACTGAAATTTTCCTGCATGATTCTTAATCTAAGAACAATAACTAAATGTAAAAGACAATTTGTATTTTCCAAGGGACGTGTCTTAATTATCATGTGTATTTTTAACTACTTAAGATGTTAATTTTATATAAACTTTAACGATATTTCAGAAAACATTTTAAGAACATAAATGACTGAATAATAAATCATAAATTTCACTCAAAGTTGTGTCTTGCATAACAACTTGTAAATTTCTGGTTTGCTTAAAAGTTCAACAATAATGCCCGTTTCCTATCTTCTATTCTATTGACAGTGAAAATTGGCTTAGCCTTTGAAACAAAAATCAAGGTAACTTCCTTTGATTATTACATTATATTCAGAATTAAAAACAATAAAATTCATCTTTAATATATTTTCATCTTATTTTCTATGTATCATAGCTTTTTTTTTAGGGGAAATCCCCCAACAGTGAATATATATTCATAAAAGACGACAAATCAATGATTTGGAGGTTCCTTATTTCCCTATGCTCTTCAAGTTGAAAAATACCGGCTTCATTTGACAATGTGTGTTTTGGCAATTCACGTGCCCCCATACCATGATTCAAGCTTAATTGTTCTACAAGCTTTCCTATAGGTTGTATGGCATGGAATTCCAGTAGATAGGTGTGGATTTTAACATAGAATCGATCAAAGTAAAATGACCTCACCACCTTGTGATTCTCTTTTTGACTTTGTGATAAAAGCATATCTAAGCCATGGTTTAAAATGGAAGAATATGAAGAATATTTCACATGCATTTTACTCATCGCATTGAAATAAATAGATGGTTTGTGCAAATTGATTTCCAACCTTGTTGCTACTCTCTTTCGAATAGATCCAATGCTTATTTCAAATATTCAATGCTTTTGAGAGGGCTAGAGTAAATAACGAAATACCATTGACAAATAAACGATAAGGATGGATCTCCATGTATTTTAATCCCTTTTAAACCTTCCACTTCCTTTGAGAGAACCAAGAACCCTGCTTGACACCCTTACCTTAGCCCCTTGGAGGGTTTGAGAAAACAAGACTCTAATATATCCGTAGGCAATGAGGAGGAAATTAGAGATCCTTCCATCTTATTTGTAAGTGGAAGACCAAGACCCTCATGGATGAGGATATGTTTAAAATCAGTCAGCTAACCCTATCATAATCTATAGACAAATCAATTTTATCACCATTATTGTTAACTTCTTGGAATTAATAGGTTGCATGCCTTTTGGGAAAATCCAATAACATCACGAATCTATTTATCTTGTAAAACCACAAATTTCTCCAAAGAAAGGACTAGATAAAATTGGTTTCGGACTTCTAACGGTTACTTTAGAGATGATTCTATAAATGACACTACAGATTAAGATTCTTTTGTGATCATAAAAGGAATGAAGGGTATCCTTTTTTGGCATGGGTCCCAAAGGATGGAATTTATAAACACTAGAACCTTCTCTGATTTTCTTGATTCTTCTACTACAATGAATATGCCATCTTCCAACAAATCATAAAAAACTTGAAAAAAACTCAATTGACCACCCATCGTGCCTAAGGAGTTTGTATAGAAATTATGTCCTTAGATACTTTCTCAAATAAATCCTCATTAATCACTTGAAAGACAAATACGGGAAAACGATCTACCATTCGATTGATCTCTACAATGTTTTCCCTATTTGGGGTTTTGTAGAGATTATAAAAGTTCGTCACTTCTTTGACCATCTCCTTAAAACTTGCAGACCATCTCCTTAAAAGTTGCAGCCTTGCTACAATTATCATATTTTGTCGTTTCCTATTTTTCCTTCCGTTTACATCGTGTCCTCATTTCCTTCGTCTACCTGACTTCCCTATTCTTCAATATTCCCTGGGCCTCCTCGCAGCCAATTTGACTCAGCTTTTTAGTTAACTATTACCTTTAGTACCCTCTAAATCTATCCCATATCTAATAGGTTTGATCTCCTGTAGTATTTTTATCATATAATTCATAATCTGCCTAATGAAATCAAAACTTCTAAATCAGTATCTCTCTTCAGAATGGACAAAATCACCCTGTACAGATAGGCTCTCCACATGCTCTCTTCTTTCTTCACTTTGTTGCAAGTAGCATAGTGTAGATTTTTGAAGAATCTAGTACATAATGGGTCTGTCAAGGCTAGTACATATGAATATACAATATGAATAGTGAAATATACATGATAAAAGGCAGCCAAAAAAGCAACTCTGATAGTTGTAAGGTCTTACTACATTATATATTGAGCTAAGTGTTGGAAGTTGTTTCAGGGAAATGACTAAAAGACACTGACATCAAAGTGCAACAAGAATAGCATATGCACAAGAATTAACATAAATTAATGAGATTTCAGAAATTCTAAAAGCACAATGCGAGTTTACCTCCAAAATGTGTTTAGAATGCACATGCTACTTTCAAAGTGAGAGATTTGTTGTTAGTGATAGAGACAATGAATCTAGATGTTCTCATATCCCCTTGGGGACTGATCTCTCCAAGGGTTAATTCTAAGTGATAACATCTAAAATAGTGATGCTATGTTAGAAGACAGCTTCCCTTTGTTGTGTTTATCTCAACTAGTTAAGAATGAGATAGGGTGTTGATTTGTTACCTTGTATGGCATTTTCCTTATGCTAAACTAGGGATATAGAAGATAATTATTCCAGTGGGTGATATGAGGGAGTGTACTGCCATGTTTAGTTAGAAGTATACTACCAGTTGAGCACTTTGGATAATGAAATTTGATGTCAGTTGTACAGTAGAAGGGTGCCCTCTTTGTTAGGGCCTGTTAATACCGTTTGGGAAAATTGATCCATCGTTATTTTAGAAAAAAACTTGTTTCTTTTCCTAGTAATTGTCTCTATTTTTAGAGAGAGCAGGGTGCCTCTATTATGAGGTTAATATTCCTATATTAAGAAGAGAAAAACAACTAC
>LPNX010246194.1:2775-57775 GCA_001517045.1 Pseudotsuga menziesii
TGAACACCTTGAGCCAGTTTTTGACAGATCCGAGACATGTTCACTTGACTGCTGCAAATCATATTCTGAGATACCTGAGAGGTATGGTTCACTATGGAATTAAGTATGATGTGAATCAGAAGATTAACCTAGAGGGTTATGTTGATTTAGATTGGGCAGGTAGTGCCATCGATAGGAAGAGCACTTCAAGATGATGTTTTAGTATGGGATCAGGTGTGATCTCTTGGTTTAGCAGGAAGCACTCCTGTGTGGCACTGAGTACAACTGAAGCAGAGTATGTTGTAGCTTGTTCAGCTAGTTGTGATGCAATATGGCTTAGGAAGCTATTGTCTGATTTATTTGATCTCCAGTTGGATGCTACTTGTATACAATGTGACAACCATAGTTGTGTGAAGTTGTCGGAGAACCCAGTGTTCCATGACAAGTCAAAGCATATCGAGATCAAGTATCACTATATCAGGGATATTGTGAGGAGGGGAGTAGTGAAGCTCCAGTATGTTGCAACAAAAAATTAGATAGCTGATGTGTTGACGAAGCCATTGGCCAGAGTGAAGTTTGAGTACTTCAGGGAGAAGCTTGGTGTTCTCCAGATCGAGGTTCCCTCAAAAGGGAAGTGATGAGTTCATGAGCCATTATGACGAACAGGTCAGATGTAAGGGCTGAGCCATTCTGTCATGGTGAGAGGATTGGTTCCTTCAATGTCAAATGTGAGTGCTAAGCCATTCTGATATGACTGTAGGATTGGTTCCTACATGATAAAAAATAAGGGATATTTCCATTCTTGGAATGGAGCTGCTTGGTGAGTTACCAGGAATACTTGGTCTTGGACTGAGGAAATTTCTAAGATGATTGTAAGATGTAGTCTTACATGATCAGATGTGAGCACATGGGAATTCTGATGTGATTGAGGGATGTGTTCCCACTTGATCAGATATAAGGGATGTTTCCATTCTGTCATGGTGAGAGGATTGATTCCTTCCATGTCATATGTGAGTACCGACCATTCTGATGTAGGATTAGTTCCTACACAGATGTAAGGGATACCGCCTTTCTAACGAGGAGGTTAGATGTGAGTGCCAGCCAATCTGATGTAGGATTAGTTCCTACATAGATGTAAGGGATACCGCCTTTCTGACGAGGAGGTCATATGTGAGTGCCGACCATTCTGATGTAGGATGAGATCCTACATAAATGTAAGGACTACTGCCTTTCTATCGAGTAGGTCAGATGTGAGTGTCGACCATTCTGATATGACTGTAGGATGAGGTCCTACATGATAAGATGTAAGGTCTATCACATTTTTAATGAGTAGGTCAGATGTGAGTGCCAGCCATTCTGACGAGTAGGTCATATGTAAGGGCTACTGCCATTCTCTGAATGGAGGCGCCTGGTCAATTACCAGGAACCCTCAGTATAGGACTAAGCACCTTTCTGATGAATCAAGGTTAGATGTGAGTGCTGGCCATTCTAATGAGTAGGTCAGATGTAAGGGCTACCAAAGACCTACGAGAACGTAGGCCTACAACCAGCATGAAAAAGGGCTGGCTCTGTAGAACTTCCTGTGACGAGAATAGTCATGAGATAGCACATATGATGATGACCTAGTGATGATCTAGATCAAGCTATGATCCAGATCCAGTTATGATATCTCTGAGATGATCCAGATCAAGTGATGATTCATCTAGTAGTGATGATCCAGATCAAGTGATGATCCAGATCCAGTGATGATGATCCAGATCCAGTGATGATCAAGAGCGAGTGGTGATGACCCAGTGATGATCCAGATTGAGTGATGATCTAGATCCAGTGATGATGATCCAAATCAAGTGATGATCAAGATCCAGATGAACATGAATTGAATATGAAGATCACTAGAACTTGATGATGACCCAGCTGATACAGAGAAGAAGACTTTTGTTGAAAATTGTGTTGAGAGAATACCTTCCTAGTTAAGAGGGAGTGTTGATGTATATGTAACTTTGGAATGTATTCACTTGTATTTCTTATGTATTGTAACCTAATTCTTATTACAAGATTTATTTATAATGTACTTGAGTCATGTCATGCCCCGATGTTCCGACCGGAAAGATCTATAATGTAAACAAGTCATGCCAAGTCATTATTGGTAACCTTCCTATTGTCTAAGGGTTAAAGTCCCCGCAGTTCCAGGACAGTAGGGTTATTAGACTCTCCTAGAGAGGTCAGCCCTAGTAGGGTCTTAGTCATGTCAAGAATTAGTATAAATAGAGAGCTAGCCTCTCTATTTAGTACACAACTCATCCACACTCAGTTGTAGTGCATAAATGAGGAAGAGAAAGACACTGGGGCAAGGAAGAAAGAGTTTACTACTATCAAGAGATCCTCTTACTATTTTGGGGTTTTAATTTTGGTGCTAATTCTATCTCTAAGGAAGTTGTGGGGTTTTCTCCATTTATGGTTTCCTCGAGGAAAAACATTATGTTCATTGTCTCTTGTGTTTGATTGTTGTGCTTGTTCTCTCAGTTAAAGATCCTCATGTTATGCTAGCTTAATGATAAAAATCTAACATGGTATCAGAGCTAACCTAAGAAGAAGACAGTGTGCAGCTGCGGGAACTAGGGATTCCTACTTTGTGAGTCTCTCTCCATATATTTTCAACAAAAGAAGTTTGAAATAAATCTCCTCCTTAGGGCGCATCTTTATGTCGAAGCATAATCAAATTCTGAGGTTTTTCAGTTTTGGACTCGACACTCCTACTGAAAATTAGGGCTTTCCACAGAAGTGGAATTTTTTAGTGAGCCCAGGCCTAGATTGATCTCCTCCCTAAAATTGAAGTTAGGGATCAAATTCAAATCATTTGATTGGACAAAACTCTGGAAAATCAAAACCCTAATCTGCTCCTAAACTAGCACTGCAGGATTTCAGCTCCAAATCCAGATCCGACATCTTGACCTGGTAAGATCTAAATATTTTTTATTTCCATTTGAGGTTCTCAGTTAAGGTGTCTCATCATACTAAGCTTGATGAAAACCTTGAGGGAGCTGATAACTTTCAAGCCTGGAAGTGTAGGATCTCCCTGGTCCTGGAAGAAAATGTTAGAAAAAATAGGACCGCAGAGCAATAACAGATATACAGTTAAATCAATAAACAAGATGCAAAAACACATTAAACATTATAGAGAGACACAGATATAACGTGGTTCACCCAAATGATGGGCTACGTCCACAGACAAATTTTCCAGTCCTTTTATTTCAGTCCAGAAAGATGAAGGGATACGCCCTACAGCAAAACCGTTGCACTTCCTCTTCACGCTCTCACAGTCTCTCTTCTAGTACAATACAATTCCCACATCCAGTATAATACAGTACTCACATCCAGTACAATACAGTACTCACATCTAGTACAATACAGTACTCAGTACAATTATAATGGAGCCTCCTCAAGCCTTATAAAGGCTTAATCACTTGCAATACCATGGGACAATACCATGGGCTACAACAAACCATGTGCCCAAACCATGTGTTAGACCTAACCACCTTTGACTCAATCCCGAGTTAAGGTTAACACATGCAATACCATGGGACAATACCATGGGATACAACAAACCATGTGCCCAAACCATGTGCTAGACCTAACCACCTTAGACTCGGTCTCAAGTCAAGGTTAACCGTAACAATCCCCCCTTTAAACTTGACTTGGAGTAATCACCAACTCCCCTCAAGTATTTACCGAGGAATCTTACATACACCCCCCTATCACCTAGGTATATCTCCTGACTTTACCGATGAGTTACCAAGGGTATGCATGCCTTACCAGGTCTTATAGCCATATGCCCATTTACATGCAAACCGCTCCATTACATTTTATGTGCCTTCATGGTGACTAATCACAGCAACTCTACCGCTGCTGCACTTGCTGGACCTTGGAATTGGAAAATTTCTTCTTTTCACCTTCATGCTTTAAGGCCAATAGAAACCGAGTAGGAAATCAGTTTCTCTCTGGTTACTCCCTTTGTCAACATGTCTGTAGGATTCTGGCTAGTGTGAATATTTTCCATTTTTAACAGTTCTCATCTAGAACAGATCTTATGAAGTGGTACTTGAGTTCTATATGTTTAGTCCTTGAATGAAAGACTGAGTTCTTTGCAAGATGAATGGCACTCTGGCTGTCATTGTATAGCCTACTATTCTCCTATTTCTTACCCAATTCTTCCATGAACCTCTGCAACCAAATCATCTCCTTACTAGCCTCTATAGCAGCAACATACTCTGCTTCCGTTGTTGAAAGTGAAACAACCTGTTGCAGTTTTGAAATCCAACTTATTGTTGTTCCACCTACATTGAACACATACCCTGTGGTGCTCCTCCTGCTGTCTTTATCACCAGCCATATATGCATCAGCATATCCCTGTAGAACAATGTCTGAACCTCCAAAACATAATGCATGAGAAGTGGTACCTCTCAAATACCTGAGAATCCAATGTACTGCTTTCCAATGCTCTTTACCTAGATTATTCATATACCTACTCACAACTCCCACTACGTGTGCAATATCTGGTCTTGTGCACACCATGGCATACATCAAGCTCCCAACTGCTGATGAATAGGGAATCTTGGACATGTAATCTATCTCTTCCTGTGTCTCTTGACACATATTCTTGTTTAGTTTGAAATGGCTTTCCAAAGGTGTGCTGACTAGTTTTTCATTCTACATTCTAAACCTCTGCAACACCTTTTCTATGTACTCACCTTCAGACAATGTCAATTTGTGATTTTTCCTATCTCTTGTTATTCTCATACTAAGGATTTGCTTTGCAGCACCCAAATCCTTCATCGCAAATGATTTAGCTAGTTTTCTTTTGAGCACATTTATATCCTACATGTTAGACCCTGCAACAAGCATGTCATCCACATACAATAACAAGATAATATATCTTCTGTTATCTAGCCTCTTGAAATAAACACAATGGTCAGAATGACATCTATCATAACCTTGTTCTGTCATAAACTTATCAAATTTTAAATACCACTGCCTTGGAGCTTGCTTTAGGCCATACAATCTCTTCTTCAACTTGCAAAACAAATTCTCCTTCCCTTTGATCTCATACCCTTGTGGCTGCTGCATATAAATCTCTTCCTCCAAATCCCCATGGAGAAAGGCCGTTTTTACATCTAATTGTTCAAGATGCAAATCTTCTACCACCACTAGACTTAAAATAGTTCTAATTGAAGTCATTTTAACAACAGGAGAAAATATTTCATCAAAGTCTATACCTTTCTTTTGTGCAAACCCCTTTACAACAAGTCTAGCCTTGTACCGCTTCTTTCCTCCATCTTCTTCCTTCAACCTGTAAACCCATTTATTCTGCAATACCCTTTTTACTACAGACAACTTAACCAAATTCCAAGTCTGGTTTCTTACCAATGAGTCCATCTCCTCATACATGCCTTGCTACCACTTCTTTCTAGTTTCTACTTACATTGCTTCTTCAAAAACATTATGGCTCACCAGAATCAGTCATCAATAAATAATACAGTGAAGGAGAGAATCATTCAGGGGGTCTACTTAACCTGGTAGACCTTCTTACAGTTGTAGGAGTTTTAGGTACCTGCTGCTGCTCTTGATTTTCTGGTGCTTTCGGAACTTCATTTTCTTTGATTTCATCAAGCACTATGTACTCTGTGTTTTCCTTTTCTTCTTTCTTTCCCTGCAACTGATCTTTGCACATGACCTTTTCATTGAATACTACATCTCTACTCCTAATGATTTTGCGATTTTTAAGATCCCATAAGCGATAACCAAAATCATCAACCCCGTATCCAATAAAGGTACATTTCTTGGATTTAGCCTCAAGCTTTGTTCTATCATCTTTATCAATATGGACAAATGCTTCACAACCAAAAGTTGTCAGAAATGAGTATTTTACCTGTTTACCTGTCCATGCCTCCTCTGGAATTCCACCATCCAAATCACTTGAAGGCCCTCTATTAAATAAACAATAGTGTTTACAGCATCAGCCCAAAACTGTAAGGGCAACCCTGCGTGCAATCTCATACACCTTGCATGATCCATGATCATTCTATTCATCCTTTCTGACACGCCATTTTCTTGGGGTGTTCCAGGGACTGTCTTCTCTCTGCAAATCCCATTGTGTGAACAGTAACTGTCAAACTCCTTGCTGCAGTACTCGCCTCCATTATCAGATCTGAGACATTTCAACCTTTTTCCTGTCTCATTCTCAGCCAAAGCTTTCCACTTCTTAAAAATATCAAACACATCATATTTCTGTCTAATGCAATAAACCCAAGTTTTTCTAGTTGCATCATCAATAAAAGTAACATAATAACAAGATCCACCAAGAGATTGTACCTGAGCTGGTCCCCATACATATGTATGGAAAATATCTAACTTTTCACTCTTCTTTTGTTTCCCAACCCTGATAAATCTAACTCTCTTCTATTTTCCATAAACACAGTTCTCACAAAATTACAAACTTACCTACTTCATATCTGGAAGCAGTTTCCTTGAGTGGTGAATCTGCATCCCCTTCTCACTCATGTGGCCAAGCCTATGATGCCACAACGCTGCACCTGTTTATTTGGAAGCTACAGAAATAGAATAATCAGTGTTATGAGGACATAAATATAACATACCTATCCTATTTCCTTTTGCAATTACCATTGATCCTTTAGTAACCTTCCACCACGTTTCTCCAAATGTAGACAAACAACCACCATCTCCCAACTGCCCTGTTGAGATCAGATTTCTTTTCATAGTAGGAATGTTCCTTACATCCTTTAGCAACCAGTCATTTCCATTATTTAGTTTAATCCGTACCTTACCCTTTCCAAAAATTTTACATGGTTCATCATCCCCCAATAACACATGCCCAAAATCACCTTGAACATAATCATAAAAGAATTTCCTATGGGGTGTAGCATGACATGAAGCCCCTGAATCTACTACCCAGTAATCACTAGTATTCTCTAACGCAAGAATCAAAGCATCTTGTAACACATCACTTGCTACATTTGCTTCCTGGGTAGTCTCTTGCTGCCTCTCACCTTTCTTCTTTGGTGCTCTGTAGTCTTTCTTTAGATGTCCTTTCTTACCATAGTTCTAGCATTCTATTTTTCCGAATCTGGACTTGGATCTTCCCTTTTTAGACTTGCCGTGATTTCTTAGGCTCCTTCCTCTTTCTTTTTGTCTCCCTCTGCTCTCCATGGTCAATGCATTACTTGATGTCTCACCTGTGCTTTTCCTTTGCATTTCCTCGCTAAAAATAACATTAACAACGTCATCAAACTTAAGATTTCTTGAACTAGGGACAGAGTTACTTACAGCCATGACCAAGCTATTCCAACTTTCTGGCAATGAGCACAATATTAGAAGAGCCCTAACCTCATCATCAAAGTTCACTTTTATAGAACTTAACTGACTGGTAAGTGTATTAAACTCATTTAAATGGTCAGCAACAGATCCACTTTCCGACATCTTCATATTAAATAAACGCTTCATTAAAAATACCTTGTTAGAAGCCGAGGGTTTTTCGTAGAGCTTACTCAATGTGCTCATCACACCCTTTGTTGTTATTTCTTTCGAAATATTGAAGGCCACCGAGAAAGCTAGGAACATCCGTATTGTTCCTAGTGCCTTTCTATCAAGAACCTCCCATTCTTCATCCTTCATAGCCATTGGCTGTTTTGCTTTTTTTCCCATGGCAGGTACAGATCTTTCTGGTACAGATAGTCCTCCATTTGCATCTTCCATAACTGATAGTTTTGGCCGTTAAATTTATCGACCCTACACTTTCCTTCCTCTACCATTGGTCCCACTCGAACCAGGAACCCTTCTTTCCTGCGAGTTTACAAACCAAATAGACCTTTTGGCTCTGATACCAATTGTTAGAAAAAACAGGACTGCAGAGCAATAACAGATATACAGTTAAATCAATAAACAAGATGAAAAAACACATTAAACATTACAGAGAGACAAATATATAACGTGCTTCACCCAAACAATGGGCTACGTCCATAAATAAATTTGCCAGTCCTTTTATTTCAGTCCAAAAAGATGAAGGGATACACCCTGCAGCAAAACCGCTGCACTTCCTCTTCACGCTCTCATAGTCTCTCTTCCAGCACAATACAAAGCCCACATCCAGTACAATACAATACTCACATCCAGTACCATATAGTACTCACATCCAGTACAATACAATACTCAGTACAATTACAATGGAGCCTCCTTAAGCCTTATAAAGGCTTAATCACATGCAATACCATGGGACAATACCATGGGCTACAACAAACCATGTGCTAGACCTAACCACCTTTGACTCAATCCCGATTCAAGGTTAAAACATGAAATACCATGGGACAATGCCATGGGATACAACAAACCATGTGCCCAAACCATGTGCTAGACCTAACCACCTTTGACTCGATCTCAAGTCAAGGTTAACCCTAACAGAAAATGAGTTGGACTCCTACATCAATGAGGAGGTTCCAGTTCCAGAGGGAGATGAGGTTAAGGCCTTACAAAAGAAGAAGATGGTAATGGCAAAGAGAATCATTGATGATTCTATCAAGGATCACCTCATACCACAGGTGTCCTCCCTCAAGACACCTAAATCCATGTTTGATTCCCTAACCAAATTGTTTGAAGGGAATAACATAAACCGGAAGATGACTCTAAGAAACCAGCTGATGAATATCTTGACCTTCGCTACACTTAGAGTGATGAATATCTTGACCTTTGCTACATGATTGAAAATGGAAACCTGTAGAAGACAACAAGCTCACAGATGGAAGTAAGAGGAACTTTTTGACAAAGTTTAAGATAAAGGGATTTTGGTATCTAGTAACCTGAGGTGGATACATAGAATATCGGTAGCAAAGGATGCTAAATGTCACTCTAGTATAGAATGAAGAGGGAGCATGATTCTCCTCTTCAGGGGGAGTGAGTGCTGAATATCTTCGAGTTTGACATGGTACAACATGATGGACAAATTCCTTATGGACTAAGAATTTACTAAGAGTAAAGTGGGTTCCAACCTTCAAGGTTGAATGCGGAAGACTGGTATATGTCGATGACCTGACATGATGAGCTCATGGTAAAAGTAATGATGGAAGAATACCAGTTATTAATGTAGAATGATGTTTGGGATATAGTACCCAAACCAAAAATCAAGAGTGTAATATCTTCTAAGTGGATCTACAAGATAAAACCTACTACTGATGGAAGTATTGAGATATACAAGGAAATATTTGTGGCTAGAGGATTCTCTTAGAGAGAGGGAATTGATTATGAAGAGAAATTTGTGCTAGTAGCAATATACACTTCAATTAGAACCATCATGGCACTTGCTTCCATGATGAAGTAGAATCTACACCAGATGGATGTAAATACAACCTTCCTGAATAATATGATTGAAGAAGTAGTATACATCGAACAATCACAAGGATTTGAAGTCAAAGACAGAGTGACTCACATATGTAAGTTGAAGAAGGATCTATATGGATTGAAGCAAGCTACTAGAGCTTCGTATGAAAGAATAGATAGCTTCTTGACAAGCTTGGGATTTACGAAAATTAAAGTTGATCCTAACCTTTATTTCAAGGTTATGGATGATCGACCTATCATACTATTATTGTATGTGGATGATCTATTTCTGACAGGAAATGAGAAATAGATCATAGAAAGCATAAAGAAGCTAGCTGGAGAATTCGAGATGAAACATGTTGGATTGATGCACTATTTCCTCGGGCTGGAAGTGTGGCATATTCTGAAAGGAATATTTATGAACAAGGGAAAGCATATAGTGGAAATATTTAATATATTTGATATGTTGGATTGTAAATCCATGACCACACCCATGGATACCAACTTGAAGCTATTATCTGATGAATCATTGGAGTTAGTGGATGTGAATTATTACTATAAGATTATTGAGTTGGTAATATATCTAACAAATACAAGTCTAGATATATGATTTGATGTGAACACATTCAGTCAGTATCTATTTAAACCTATATGGGTTCACTTGATAACTCCAAATCATGTGATGAGGAACCTAAGAGGTATGATAGACTTTGGACTATACTATCATAGAGATCATGACTACAGACTGTATGGATATAAGGATTCACATTGGGTAGGAAGTACCATAGAGAGAAAGGGAATCTCACGTGGATAATACTATCTAGGATCCTCCATGATCTCATGGATGAATAAGAAATAGTACAATGTTTCTCTCAGCATGGCTGAAGCAGAGTACAAAGCAACTTGCTCCGCTATTTGAGAATCCATATCGGTTCATAAATTGATGACAAGTTTATTTGATCTGGATTTGGATACCTGAGTGATTTGATGTGACAACCTGAAGTTGTATAAATATGACAGAGAATCCTATGTTACATGATAAATCAAACCACATATAAATCCAATATTTTTACATAAGGGATATGGTACTAAAGGGAGATATAAAACTTCAGTATGTGAGTATCGATGAGCAAGTTGTTGGCATGTTAACTAAGCTTCCATGAAAATCTTGGTGTAGTTTGAAAAGACTTTCCTTGCAAGGAGGAACAATGATGTTGATGTTGAAGACTTTCCTCGAAAGGAGGAACAATGATGTTGATGCTGAAGACTTTCCTCGAAAGGAGGAACAATGATGTTGATATTGAAGACTTTCCTCATAAAGATGAATAGTGATATTGATGATATATATCATTCTCATAAAAAAGAAATAGGTCAAAGATATGGACCCTTCTTGAAAAGGAGAAACAAATCAAATACATGGAATCTCTTCATAAAGGAGGAACAAGTTGAAGTTATAGACTCTCCTCGGAACAATAGGTCAAAGATATGAACCCTCCTCAAATAAAGTGGGAGGAAGTTGATATGGATCCTCCTTGGAAAGGAGGAGTGATGATGAGAATTTCATTGATGATGGGATGGAAGTGAAGCTCTAGTATGAAAGAGGCCAAGTGTTCCTGAAGAAGATGATAAGGTTTGACATTCACTTGTGGACAATAGTATCCTCTCTTAAGGATGGTATTACGGGAAAATAAAACTCTTCTATTTAGATATCTATTTACTATTTAAGGATAGACCTTTAGACATTACTCTTGCATGGAGAGTGTACCTACATTTGTATTTGGATGATGTATAATAACACTCGCTTAGGAGTGGTCCTAGCTTTGAATATGAGGATTCTCTATAATGAGTCCGTATAGACGACATATCCTATTTAGGTGCGAACAATATCTGTAGAAGCAGATGTTACTCTTGCATGGGGAGTGTACCTATAGACATTTGTAGATGTTGTAGAATAACACTTGCTTAGGAGTGGTCCTATATTTGAAGATGAGGATTCTCTACGATGAGTCCTTACGGAAGACATGTCCTACATTTATGTGTGTAATAGATTTTCACTTGCAGACGATACTCTTGCATCGAGAGTATTCCTACATGTGCATGTAGATGGTGTAGTATAACACTTTCTTGGAGTGGTCCTAGATCTAAAATTATGAGCATGGTCTATGATGAGTCCTTGCGGAAAATGTGGTCTTTCATTCATTTGTGGACGATTCAGCTAGTTGATACTATGGACCCTCCTTGTTAAGGTAGAGTAGGCTGATGAAAATCGCATCATCCTTGTACCTATGTCCTAAAGTGATAGGGATTGATCATCCAACAAAGAGATCATTTGTACTACAAGTAGTGTTGCGACGAAGGATCGAGAAGATCAAAGTTTTGCTGCAAAGGATCGAGAAGATCGAAGTGTTGCTGCAAAGGATCGAGAAGATCAAAGTGCTACAGCAAAGGATCGAGAAGAACCAGTTGTTGAGGCTTGAAAGTGCATTAGAACCTGTGAACCTCAATGATAGTCTTATTGATGCAGAAATATTTGTGATCATGATGTTTTATGATAAATACAAATTTATTATACATTTTTCAAGTATAGCATATGCACCAGAATGGTTTATTACTGCATAGAAAAAACAATTAGTGGTGCAAGCTACAAAGTTCCAATTAATAGATGGGAACTATATAAAAGGGGATAGGATGAAATTATTCATTTCTATGTATTGAAACATGAGCGACCAATGGGATTGAATGAAGCTCATGTTTGTGTTTTAGGAGGCCATTATTTTGGAAAAGATGCAATGCACAAGATAATTGCAAGTGGGATTGTGGTTTCCCATGTTGCATGCAGATGCTAGAGAATATTGTTGCAACTGTGATATCTATCAGAGAACTAGAAAACCATCGTGACATAATGAAATGCCACAAGTGCCTCATATAAATTTGCAGGTATTTGACGAATGAGATTTTGATTTTGTTAGACCTATGTAACCACCAGGAAAGCGAAGAGTTTCAAGATACATTACTAGTACTGAAATGGATTACCTAACTAGATGGGATGAAGCAACGCCAGTAAAGGATTGTACTGCTACGACTACTGCCAAATTTATGTTTGACAATGTTGTCACTACATTTGGATTCTTGAATATTTTCATAAGTGATGAGGGAACACAATTTTTCAATTAGTCGATCGAAGAAATAATTGAAGAATTCCATATCCAACATAGGAAGACAACACCATATAACCCATAAGCAAATGGTGCTATCAAAGCATTCAACAAGATCCTAGAGAATGAATTGACAAATATTTGCAATGTTCAAAGAGACGACTAGGACCAGAAAATTTCTTCAGTACTCTGGGCATATCGAATGACTTGCAAGAAGTTGACAGGATGAAATCGATTCCAGATAGTGTAATGACAAGAGGTTTGTATGTTGATGGAATACATTGCATCCTATGTAAGGATTTTTTCAATCACTACAATTACTAATAGTGGTGCTATCAAAGAAATATTATCGCAAATTATGCAGTTGGAGGAAGATCGTTTTGTCATAGGTTATAACCAAAATGTTGAGAAGTAATGACAGAAAGTATGGCACACCTAGCACATTAATAATAATAATAAAAATTTAGGTCATAGGACTTGTCTCCTCTATGATATTAAGTTCTTAAGGAATCCTACAAATATGAAAACATATTTCCTATGGCCTTATATTGTCAGCCAAATCATTGAAAGAGGCATAGTACAACTATAAAAATAAATGGAACACGTTTCAAAGGATTGATGAATGGAAGTAGGCTAAATCCTTACCAAGATAGTCATGAATTGGTAGAATGAAAAAGAAAAATGGAAGAGAAAATAAAAGAAAAAAACATGCATATTTATGAATGTTTCTATTTTGTGTCGCATACAATGTATGAGTTGAGGAAAAATAAAATGTTCGCATACTATCTGGTCTATCATAGAAGAAAAATAGTGGTGCACTCTTTTTGTCTTTCGCAAGGGAAGAAATGTGTCCAAGGAGAAATAATTATCATAGGATGAAACATGGTATTGGATGAGGAAATTTGGTCGCAAGAAGAAAACTGTCTGTACTTGAATTAAGGACATAGGATATTTCAGCAACGTACTTTTTGGTCATTTCCATCATTGTTACACAATAAATACCACTGAAGTGACAACAAAAGTGGCGGTTGAGTGGCGATTTCCTTGTAATGATTCCAACGATTCACCATGTGACGAAAATCACTGCGACCTTTCCAATTTATTGCTCACTCGTGCGAAGGAAAGACTAGTTAAACGGGTGAATGCATATCATCTTCATGCTTCATTTTTATTCATTATGTTGGCACCCAACAGAGTAAACCAATTTGTCTACAAATCAGAGAGCCGAGGAGAGTTTTCACAGAGTATGGTCATATCTAGTTCTAGTAAAAGCACTACTACATAATCTGGTGTTGATACACTTTTATCGATGCCCATTATGGAATAAACTACTTCATATGTTCCACCACAAACCATGGTTGTAGAAAATGTTGAATGTATACCATTAATTCTTGAAGTGAGGTTATGACTAGAATCACTTAGCATGTCAAAGAGGAAATAGACTAATAGCTGCAAGAAAGAAACAACACCACCACTAGAAGTTGAAGAACTAGGATCCATGAGCATGCTGGCATATAATTTTCTTCCTAAACCATCTTATGAACCTAATATTCTAATCTCCAAGAATGCAAGGTACCCATTGGTAGCGCCGATTGTACCAAAAGGAGTTCCAATAAAAACAAACATACTTCCAAATCATAACCATCTTGGAACTTGCTTCCACGATGAAGTAGAATCTACACCATATGGATGTAAAGACAACCTTTCTGAATGATGTGATTGAGGAAGAAGTATACATAAAACAATCAAAAGTATTTTAATTCAAATACAGAGTGACTCATGTATGTAAGTTGAAGAAGGATCTATATGGATTGAAGCAAGCTACTAGATCTTGGTATGAAAGAATAGATAGCTTCTTGACAAGCTTGGGATTTACCAAAATTAAAGTTGATCCTAACCTTTACCTCAAGGTTATGGATGATCAAACTGTCATACTATTGTTGTACATAGATTATCTATTTTTGACATGAAATGAGAAATATAGCATAGAAAGCAAGAAGAAGATATCTGGAGAATTCGAGATGAAACATGTTGGATTGATGCACTATTTCCTCGGGCTGGAAGTGTGGAATATCCTGAAAGGAATATTTATGAACCAGGGAAATTATGAAGTAGAAATATTCAAGAGATTTGATATGTTGGATTGTAAATCCATGACCACACCCTTGGATACCAACCTAAATTTATTATCTGATGAATCATCAAAGTTAGTGGATGTGACTTAGTATAGGAAGATTACTGTGTCATTGATGTATCTGAAAAATAAAAGGACACATATATGCTTTGAGGTGAACAACTTGAGTCAGTATCTATTTAAACCTAGATGGTTTCAATTGATACAAATCATGTGATGAGGCACCTAAGAGGTATGATAGACTCTGGACTATACTATGATAGAGATAATGTCTATAGATAATATAGATATAAGGATTCATATTGGGAATGAAGTACCATAGATAGAAAGGGAACCTCATGTGGATGATACTGTCTAGGATCCTCCATGATCTCATGGTTGAATAAGAAACAATCCAATGTTGCTCTCAGCATGGCTAAAGCAGATTGCAAAGCAACTTACTCCGCTATTTGAGAAGCCATCTGGGTTTAGAAATTGATGACAGGTTTATTTGATCCGAATTTGGATATTGGAGTAATTCTATGTGACAACTAAAGTTGTATAAATATGAGAGATAATCTTGTGTTACATGATAAACCAAAGCACATATAAATATGATATTTTTACATAAGGGATATGTGAGTATTGATGAGCAAGTTGCTGACATGTTAACCAATATTCCATGACAAGCTTGGTGTAGTTCGGAAAGAATTTCCTTGCAAGGAGGAACATTGATGTTGATGCTAAATAATTTCCTCACAAGGAGGAATAGAGATGTTGATGCTAAATAATTTCCTTGTAAAAAGTAATAGTGATCGTAACGATATAGATCCTTCTCATAAAGGAGAGACATGTTGAATATATGGACCCTTATAAAAAGGAGAAACAAATCAAAGATATGGACTCTCTTTGTAAAGGAGGAATAGGTCAAAGAGATGGACTTATTAGAATAATCAACCCATAGTTACCTACCTTAGACATTAATTTAATTATTTTGTCTTATTGCCTAGTTTCATAGATTCCATTCTATGCTAGTTGCCTTCTACAAGTCCTAGAAGTCAACACATGCTAAAATTCAGTCATGGAGCACTTGGGAAACATCCTAGAAACCCAATCTAGCATGTTTTATTTATTCCAAATCCTCCAAAGTGCATATCTGCTTTTTCTGAGAAGCTGCCTTGTTTTTTTCTGATTTAAGGAAAAAGGAAAAGATAGAATAGGTGTAGTTGACTTGTTTTTTGCCTGCATTATCCTCCCTCCTTTTATCAAAATAAAAGCATGCATTAGTTTTCTTTCCATCCCTCTTTAGCTTTCCCACTTGAATTAGAAAATTTGTGAGCATCTTCATAGATTTGGTAACTTCTTTATGCATGTATGGGGGATTTGACTAGATTTAGTAAGCCTACTTTTATACTATTTCAAATGGCATCTTGATGCATTTGATTCTCTCATGTAATTATATATTGTAGCATCGTATTACTTCACAGGGTTTGCTATTGTACACTTATTGAATACATATTAGTGTTATGCTCCAATTTCAGTCTCCTTTGGTGTGAATTTTGCATGTTTGATTAGCAATTTTGTGAGTGTAATTGTTCTATATCTTGGGTTTAATTTCCACATGGTATTAGAGCCTTTGTATATCAATTTCTCTCCTTTCATAAATGCTATTGTAGGTTCAACATCTTGACTGTGAGCGCATTCTGCTGACTAGAGGGCATAGTTTCTGAGCAATGGACCAATCTCAGAAGATCATCTTGACTCCATTCAATTTCTTTGAGTGGAAAGATGAGATGGAGATATTGTTGAGAGAGAAAAGTCTCTACAAGGTGACTATGGAAACTTAGGTAGAGCCCAATGAAGCTGTAGAGAAAAATAAATGGCACAACAGGAGGGATGAGGCCTATGGTCTTTTGTGTCTGAGCATTTCAAGAGACCTCCTCTTCCATCTTGATGGATTGACATCACCAAATGAAGTGTGGGAGAAGATAGAAGAGATTTTTGGAAAGACATATGAGATGAGAGAACATCAAAACAAGAATGAGTTGATCTCCTTGAGTCCCTGTAGCTTCGAATCATTGCAACTCTACTTTTCCAAGTTTAAGTCCCTTGTTTTGCAGTTGAAATAGTGTGGGATTGAAAATAAGGAAGAGAAAATAATTTTGGCCATACTCTCTAGCTTTCGTCCTGACTATTCAGTGTTTTTTTCGACCTTCCATGCCACTAAGTTGACAGCTCGAGCCTAGAATTAGATTCCTAAGCTTGCAGAGTTCATTGAATACCTCACACAGGAGCAAGATAAGTTGGTGATGATGGGCACCATCAAACCTTCCAAATACCAAGCTTTGGTTGCTGGATATTCAAGGGTGGATTCAAAAATCAATAAAAGAAGATAAAAATCCACCTGAGCAAAATATATATGAGAACAAGTCTCAAGAGGAACCCCAAGGTTCCAATAAGAACTCCCAGAAGAAGAAGAACAAAGGATAAATCAGCAAGTGCAGATACTGTAGTAAGGGTTATCATCCTAGGAGCTCTTGTATGAAGAAGAAAATTGACATGTTGACCCAACTCCTGGAGAAGAATATCATCTCCCTTCTTGATTGCTTAAAGAATAGGGAAGGAGGATAAAATTCAGAGGACATAGATATAGTCCATGCCTTGGTTGTTGGCACATCAAGCTCACCTAGCTTCATCATAGACTCTAGAGCTTCTAGACATATGGTTTCGACAAAAGAGACATTCTCCTCTCTTGACATGTCGAAAGGTCCACCAATAGTTTTGGGAGATGACTCTCTCACTGACAGTTTGGGGAAGGGAAGGATTGATCTTGTCCATGGTAAGTTCAATAATGTGTTGTATGTTCCGGGTCTTGCATCTAATCTCTTATCAATGTATCAGATGACTCGCACTAGGTCTCCAAAGAAGGCCATTTTCTCCCCTGATGATGTTGAAATCACTGATAATTCGAATGGTAAATTCATAGAAAAAGGTGTTGTAGATCACACTTAAGAGGTATACAATTTTTCCCATTTTCTACCCTACTCAAACCCCTCTACTCTTCTGATTCATGCTAATGAAGCAAGCAAGCTTTGGAATGAAATATTTGGCCATATTAACTATAAGTATATTTCTGATTTGAGTGAAAATGATATGGTCATATGGTTACCAAAGATCAAGTTTTTTAAGGGAGTATCTCAAGGTTGTATCCTAGGAAAACACCCAGAGCACAAGTATGAGAAAGCTAGTCATGAGAGAACCTCTGCACCTCTTGAGCTGATCCATGGTGACATTGCTGGTCCATTTTCTCATATGTCCATGAGTCAAGACAAATATGCACTGAACTTCATAGATTACTTTTACATGTATTATTGGGTTCACTTCCTAAAGCATAAGTCTAAAATTTTTGACCTCTTGAAAGTCTTTAGAGCCTTGGTTGAAAACCAGTCTGGGAGGAAACTCAAGATCCTCAGATTTGACAATGGTGGTGAGTATGTGAAGTTTGAATTCATTTAGTATTGTAAATATGCAGGTATTCAGATGCATCATTCAATCCCTTACACACCACAGCAAAATGGTGTTGCTAAGAGAAATAACAGATCACTCAAGGAGATGGCAACCTGCATGATGGAGGCTAAGACTTTGCCACCAAATTTTTGGGCCGAGGCTATAAACTGTGCATCCTAAATCCAAAATAGGGTGCCTCATAAGTATCTTGATGGTATGAATCCTTTGGAAGCTTGGAGTGGGAAAAATCCAGATGTGACCCATTTTAGGATTTTTGGATCAAAGGCTTGGGCTAGAATTCCAATTGAAAAGAGGAAGGATTTGCAGCCCCAAAGACTAGAGTACCTATTTGTTGGGTATTCTGAAGATTAAAAAGGGTACAAGCTTATCAACTTGATCACTAATAAATATTTCATCGAAAGAAGTGTTCAGTTCCAAGAAGAGACTTTAGTAGCAGTTGAAGTTGGAGAGTCTTCTTCACCACCAGATCCATTGATTGTAAGTGAAGAGACTAATGAGTTTTCTGATTCTGATAATGATGATTTTATTGAAGATCCTAACAGTCCTACAAGACTAAAATGGGAAGCAAATACCATTCATGCAGCTGGGGAACTAGATGGAAATCCTAGTGACACTAGGAGGACTAGATCTCAATTTGAGAGTGCCCTTTATGTGAAAGATCCTCTATTTTTTGAGAAGTGCTATGGCAAACAAACATGAAACAAGAATTCAGCTCGCTCCATAAGAACAACAGTTGGGAACTGGTTGATCTTCCCCCAGGGAGGAAGCTAGTTCAATGTAAGTGGGTTTTCAAGACTAAGTTTGCTACTAATGGTTCACCTTTGAAATATAAGGCAATATTGGTATCCAAGGGATACTCACAAGTACATGGTATTAACTACAATGAAACCTTTTCACTAGTGGCAAAGATGAACTCCATAAGGCTAGCTCTAGCCATTGTAGCTTCGAAGCAGTGGGAGGTACATCTCATGGATGTGAAGTGTACTTTCCTAAATGGTGATCTCACTGAAGATATTTACATGCAGAAACCTAAAGGGTTTGTTTCTAATCCATCTTTAGTGTGCAGGTTAAAGAAATAATTGTATGGGCTCAAGCAATCCCCTAGGGCTTGGTATGCCAAGATTGATGGCTTTTTGGTATTAGTGAGTTTTGTTCGATGCAAGTCTGATCCTAATATATATTTGAAGCTGATTCATGGTTCTTTGATGATTATTGTCTTGTATGTGGATGAACTTCTGATTACAAGAAGTTCAACTAAATAGGTTGCCTCCTTGAAGGATGCAACGAACAATGCATTTTCTATGACAAATTTGGGATTGTTGAGCCAATTCTTGGGTCTCGAAATCGCTCAATCCCAACATGGAATCAAAGTACATCAATCCAAGTATGCTTTGGATTTTCTGAACAAGTTCTACATGAAAGATTTCAATCCAAGCAAGACTCCCTTCCTTTTAGGAGTTAAGCTTAAAGAAGCAGGTTCTTCTCCTATGGTAAATAATACACTATATAGGCAATTGATTGGGTGTTTGCTTTATCTTACAAACAATCAACTTGATCTATCTTATGCAATTAGTGTGGCTTCAAGATACATGTATCAGCCTCATGAGATCCACTGGAGGGAATCCAAAAGGATCCTAAACTTTGTTCAAGGAACAAGAACTCATGGGATCTTCTACAAAGAAAAATATGATCTTGATTTGATTGGGTTTACTGACAGTGATTGGGAAGGTGACAACACAGATTGAATGTCTACATTAGGATATGTGCTCATGCTTGCAGAAGGAACAATTAGCTAGTTAAGCAAGAAGCATAGTATAGAGAAGTTGTAAATGCAACAACTCAATGTTTGTGGTTGCATGGGATACTTGGAGAATGTGGCTTCGAATCAAAGTTTTCAACTATTATCTATTGTGATAATTAGAGGACATTGAGATCCATATGCACTACAGAGATAGCGAACCAAGCACATTGAGATCCATATGCACAACATTAGACACCTTGTGCATGATGTCACCATTGATCTATTCTTCTGTGCATCTTTAGAAGAAGTAGTAGACATATTCACCAAAGTTTTTTGTGAGAATACCTTCAGCAATAAAAAATCACTGATGGGGATTTCTGATCATGCTGTGAAGCATTATTGATGACAATATTTCCAAAATTTTGTTTTTCATGTCCATGTTTAAGGGAGGATTTTCCCACTGGGTTTTTGCCTCTTTCCTTGGTTGTATGGATAAGCAATATGTAAAGGGTGACTAATCCTTGTTGCTAGGACCTATATTTTTCTGATATTTACTCATAAAGTCAGGCTTAAGCGGGGTTGTTAGAATAATCAACCCATAGTTACCTACCTTAGACATTAATTTAATTATTTTTGTCTTATTACCTAGTTTCCTAGATTCCATTCTATGTTGGTTTCCTTCTACAAGTCCTAGAAGTCAACTCATTCTAAAAATGAGTCATGGAGTGCTTGGGAAACATCCTAAAAACCAAATTTAGCATGTCTTCTTTATTCAATATCCTCCAAAGCGCATATCTTCTTTTTCTAAAAAGATGCCTTGTTGTTTTCTGATTTAAGGAAAAAGGAAAAGCTAGACTAGGTGTAGTTGACTTGTTTTTTTCCCACATCATCCTTGTTAACCCAAAAAATACCTCACTCAGCTCTACATGGCCTCCACCACCCAAGGAGTGCCCAAGGACACTCATGCACGACCCTCATTTGACCCCTTTGGACCTCCACACCCTCAAGAAGGCTTAAAAACATGGAAAAGGGCTTAAAAAACCCTAAAAAGAGCCTAAATAGCTCTCATAGGGGCTAAAGCCTCCAAGAAGGGGCTAAAACCCCTGAAAGGAGCTAAAAACCCTAAAAGGAGCTAAATATTGAGTGAAAGGGGCTAAAATCCCAAAAAGGGGGCTAAATCCATGACCAGGGGCTTAGAACCCTAAAAACGCTATAAATAGAGGGGTCGTGGTAATTCTCAAAACATTCCTCCCTTGCATACTATTATGTTGCCCGAGTGGATTCCTTGAGACCATTTTTCTCTCAAGCTACCCACAC
Organism: Pseudotsuga menziesii; assembly: GCA_001517045.1. NCBI lineage: Eukaryota > Viridiplantae > Streptophyta > Pinopsida > Pinales > Pinaceae > Pseudotsuga > Pseudotsuga menziesii. The sequence continues at coordinate 23,993 of LPNX010246194.1, forward strand.
TCCCTCTCATCCCTCCTCCCATTGAGCCATAGCTTCCCCACTTCCAAGAGAGAGCTACTTCTCCAAGATAGGGCATGGTGGCCCATTTCCACCAAGAGGTATAAGCTTTGTTTATTGCCATTTTTACTCTAGTTTTTCTAACTTAGTTTTCTTGCAGGTTTATTTTATGTTCTAACCAGTTGTATGCAAGTTTCTGGAGTCTAACCTTGTGTGCAGGGTTTCCATTTCTTTCTTTTATGTTCTCTTTGCATCAGTTCTGTTTCATTTTTCTTGCATTACCATCAAGAACCCTATCCTTTTGTCCTATAGACGGAAGGTAGCCATTCCTGCCTTGTAGTAAGGGAGAAATACCTACTACAATACTCCCTTTTCTTCTCTCAATAAAAGCATGTATGAGTTTTCTTTCCATCCCTCTTTATCTTTCCCACTTGACTTAGCAAATTTGTGACCATCTTCATAGATTTGGAAACTGCTTTATGCACCTATGGGGGATTTGACTAGATTTAGTAATCCTAGTTTTTTACTATTTCAAATGGAATATTTATGCATTCAATTCTCTCATGTAATTGTATATTTCAGTAGCCTATTACTTCACAAGGTTGGATATTGTACACTTATTGAATACAGATTAGTGTTACGCTCATATTTCAGTCTCCTTTGGTGTGAATTTTGCATGTCTGATTAGAAATTTTGTGATTGTAATTGTTCTATCTCTTGGGTTCAATTTACACAAGACTCTTGTCAGAAAGGAAGAACATGTTGAATCTATGAACCTTCCTTAGATAAAGGGGGTGGAGTTTGACATGGATCCTCCTTGGAAAGAGGGAGTGATGATGAGACCTTCATTGATGATTGGATGAAAGTGAAGCTCTAGTTTGAAAGAGGCCAAGTGCATAAAAAGATGCTGACAAGGTCTCACAGTCACTTGTGGATGATAGTATCCTCTCTTGAGGATGGTATTGTGGGAAAATAACACTCTGCTCTTGATATTTCTCCTTACTAGTTAAGGATGGCCCTTCAGATGTTACTCTCGCATGGAGAGTGTACATACATTTATATGTGTGTGTCATAGAATAACAATCTCTTAGTAGTGTTCCTCGCTTTGTATATGAAGATTCTCTATAATGAGTCCTTATGGATGACAGATCCTATTTAGGTGTGGGCGACATCTGTAGTAGCAGATGTTACTATTGCATGGAGAGTGTAGCTACAGTCATCTGTAGATGTTGTAGACTAACACTCTCCTAGGAGTGGTCCTAGATTTGAAGCTGAGGATTCTCTATGATGAGTCCTTACAGATAACAGGTCCTACATTTAGGTGTGGACACAATCTCCACTTGCATATGATACTCTTGCATTGATATTATTCCTACATGCACATGTAGATGGCGTAGTATAAACTAGCTTGGAGTGCTCCTAGCTCTAAGAGGATAAGGATGGTCTACGATGAATCCTTGCAGACAATGTGGTCTTGCATTTATTTGTGGACCATTCAAATGGTTGATACTATGGACACTCATTGTTAAGGGGATGTAGGATGATGAGGATTGCATCATTCTTGTACCTATGTCCTAAAGTGGTAGGTATTGATCATCCAACAAAGAGAACATTTGTATTGCAGGTAGTGTTGTGACAAAGGATTGAGAATATAAAAGTGTTGCGAAAAAAAGATAGAGAAGATCGAAGTGTTGAAGCAAACGATAAAAAATATCAAAGTATTGCTGGAAAGGATTGAGAATATCGAAGTGCTACTAAAAAATACCAAGAAGATCGAAGTGTTGCTGCAAAGGATCGAGAATATCAAAGTGATGCTGGAAAGGATTGAGAATATTGAAATTCTGCTACAAGGGTTTGCAGGATCAAAGTTTTGCTGCAAAGGAACAAGTGATCGAGTGTCTCAAAATATAAATATCCAGCACTGTAGAAGATGGCATTCCAGTACTAAAGACATTGAAGAGTAACTGTTCCAGTTACTGAAAATTGTTGAAAACTTCCTATGACATATAGATGTATCACCTTGATGATATTGCAAATTCTCTTTCTCATTATTCCTATAGTTGATGATGATGTTTTCAATAGAATACCCTTCTCATTAAGGAGGAGTGTTGAAATATTGTAACTTCAAAGGATATTCTAAATGTATTTTACTAATGTGCCCCAAAGGATATGTGTTATTTCTCCACCAGGTAAAGCTTCTATTATAAGTTGGTTCAATAATACCCTAATGAATATAATATAATATTTTTTTGAGTCTACCTAGGTGAAGTCGACCCAATATGTTAAGTGGGGCTGACTTGTTAGGTTAAAATTCAAGTGACAAAAAAAGTAAAAATAGAGATCCATGTTCCTCATTTGAACACTCACTCACTTGTGTATTAGTGCATAGGAGAGAGAGAGAGAGAGAGAGAGAGAGAGAGAGAGAGAGAGAGAGAGAGAGAGAGAGAGAGAGAGAGAGAGNTTTTTATTGTGTTTTCTTCCCCATGAGGATTTCCCAGGATAAATATTTGTGTTATTTTGTGTGGATGTGTTTGTCTATATTTTAGTGATCCTTTTTCTTATGGTTATGCTTTTATGATGCTAAATGTTATTAAATATGGTATAACTATTAAAATATCAACAAAAGTAAACACTGTATCTCCAGAAAATCCCAAGTTCGCCAACATTAGATATTATTGGGATGATCCAGCTGTCAAATATTTCACAGACTTACTGCATGAATTCCAGGATATGTTCCCTACAAAATTTTGAAAGATGAAGGGTGTTGTCACAGACCTTGGAGAGATGAAGATATTGTTAAATCCTGATGCAATACCTATGAAGTAGTGACCATACTTGTTGAATCCATGGTATAAAGAAAATAGGGCAAGAAATAATTAAATGAAATGCTAGATGTAGGTATCATAGAACCGGTAGAAGAATTGAAGTGGATCATCCCGATAGTAGTGCAGGGTAAGAGGAGTACTGGTGAAGTACACATTTGCATCGACCTAAGAAAGTTGAATGATTCCTTCCTACATGACCCATTTCAGACTCCATTTACAGATGATGTATTAGAAAGTGGTGGGTGTCAAGAGGTTTATTCTTTTACTGATGGGTTCTCTGGCTACCATCATATCTGAATCGCAAAGGAATATGTACACAATACAACCTTTGCAACAAAGTGGGGTTTTTTTCAATACGCAGTCATGCCATTTGGACTCAAGAATTCTCTTGTTATCTTTTTCATGATAGTAGTGGTTTCTTTCAATTATTTTATTCATAATCTTATTGAGGCCTACTTCGATGACTGGATGGTGTTGGGGTCATAAGGGATCATATTGAGATCCTCAAAATAACATTGGCATAGTGTCGAAATTATCAAATTTTGTTGGATTTAAACAAATATATCTTTTGTGCCCCATTTGGAATTATATTTGGCCGTGTAGTTTGTCATGATGGAATCCTAGTCCACCCTACTAAAATTACAATCATGGTCGACCTACCACCCCCCTGCTACAGTGAAGCACCTAAGAACGACATTAGTAAATACCTGATATTATAGAAAATTTATCAAAGGATATGCAAAGGTAATTGCTCCAATGGAAAAATTATTAAGAAAAGGATATTAAGTTTTGAGTGGATGAAAAAATGCCAATAAAGTATGGATCTCTTGAAGAACAAGATGGCCACAACAGCCATACTAGTTTTTCTAGACTAGAAGAAGGATTTTCATGTAGATGTAAATGCATCGTCTGTCACACTCAACATTGTACTAGTGCATATTGGTGAAGGATCCATTGACCATCCTTTCTCATTTTCTACCAGTAAATTGTCGAAAATAGAGAAGAATTACACTATCAATGAAAGAGAAGGATTAGCTACAATGTAGGCACTACATAAATTTTGACACTACTTGTTAGGTAGACATTTCAAGATGTTCACACACCATTCAATGTTGAAATACCTTGTTAACAATCAAGTGTTTGGGGGGAATCTTTTTTGGTGGATCCTCCTTTTCTGGGAATTTGATTTTGAAGTTATTGTTAAGCAAAGCCGGCTAACCTCTAGAACATACCAGTTGTCAAGGCATGAAAGTGGATTAGAACTTATGAACCTTGATGATATTGTTATTGATGCAAAACTATTTTTTATCACGATGTTTGATGATAAATACATGTATATTTTACATTTTTTAAGCACGGGATATGCACTAGAAGAGTTGAAAAAACAATTAGTGGTGCGAGCTACAAAGTTCCAATTGATAGATGGGAACTATATAAAATGGGATAGGATGAAATTATTCATTTCTATGTATTGAAACATGAGTTACCAATGGGATTAAATGTAGCTCATGTTGGTGTTTTAGGAGGCCATTATGCTGGAAAAGCTGCAAAGCACAAGATAATTGCAAGTGGGATTGTGGTTTCCACGTTGCATGCAGATGCTAGAGAATATTGTCACAACTGTGATATCTGTCAGAGAACTAGAAAACCATCGTGACATAATGAAATTCCACAAGTACCTCATATAACTTTGCAGGGATTTGACGAATGAGATTTTGATTTTGTCGGACCTATGTACCCACTAGGAAAGTGAAGAGTTTCAAGATACATTACTAGTACTGCAACATATTACCTGACTAGATGGGATGAAGCAGTGCCAATAAAGGATTGTACTGCTATGATTGATGCCAAATTTATAATTGATAATGTTGTCAACAGATTTGGATTCCTGAATATTTTGATAAGTTATGAGGGCACACAATTTTTCAATCAGTCGATCAAAGAAATAACTAAAGAATTCCATATCCAACATAGGAAGACAACACCATATAACTGATAAGCAAATGGTGCTATTGAAGCATTCAACAAGATCCTAGAGAATGAATTGACAAAGATTTTCAATGTTCAAAGAGATGACTGGGACTAGAAAATGTCTTCAGTACTCTGGGCATATCGAATGACCTGTAACAAGTTGACAGTATGAAATCAATTCCAGATGGTGTATGGACAAGAGTTTGTTATGCCAATGAAATACATTGCATCCAGTTTAAGGATTGTTGCAATAATTGAAATGATTGATAGTGGTGCTATCAAAGAAAGATTGTCATAACTTGTGCAGTTGGAGGAAGATCCTTTTCTCGCAGCTTATAACCAAAATGTTGAGAAGGAATGATAGAAATTATTGCACAACTAGCACATTAATAATACAAAATTTCAGGTCAGAGGACTTATCTCCTCTATGAGAGTAAGTTCTTAAGGAATCCTGGCAAGATGAAAACATATTTCCTATGGCCTTATGTTGTCAGTCAAGTCATTGATAGAGGCATAATACAACTTGAAAAATAAATGGAACACGTTATTGGTGAATGGAAGTAGGCTAAATCCTTACCAAGATAGTCACGACTTGGTATACTGAAAAAGAAAAATGGAAGAGAAAATAAAAAGACAAAAACATACATATTTATGAATGTTAATGTTTTGTGTCACAAAGAATGTATGAGTCAAGGAAAAAGAAAAGTGTTCACATACTATATGTCTATCATAGAAGAAAAATATTGGTGAACACTCTTTGTTTGTCACAAGGGACGAAATGTGTCCAAGGAAAAATAATTGTAATAGGAAGAAACATGGTATTGTATGAGGAAATTTGCTCGCAAGAAGAAAACTATTTGTAGTTGAATTAAGGACATGGGATATTTCAGCAACGTACTTTTTGGTCATTTCCATCATTATTACACAATAAATACAACTGAAGTGACACCAAAAGTGGCGATTTCCTTGTAATGATTCAAACGATTTCCCCATATGACAAAAATCACTACGAACTTTCCAATTTATTGCTCACTCATGCAAAGGAAAGACTGGTTGAATGGGTGAATGCATGTCATCTTCGTGCTACAATTTTATTCATTATGTTGGAACCCAATCGAGTAAACTGAACTATCTAGAAGTTAGAGAGCCGAGGGAAGTTTTCAGAAAGTATGGTCATATCTATCTCCAGTAAAAGCACTACTACAGAATTTGGTGTTGATACACCTTCATCGACGCCCATTATGGAAGAAACTACCACATATGTTCCACCACAAACCATGGTTGCAGAAAAAGTTGAACGTATACCATTAATCCTTGAAGTGAGGTTACAACTAGACTCACTTGGCACGTCAAAGAGGAAACGGTCTAATAGATTTAAGAAACAAACAACACCACCACCAGAAGTTGAAGAACTAGGATCCATGAGCATGCTGGAATATAATGTTCTTCCCAAACCATCAGATGAACCTAATATTCGAATCGTGAAGCATGCAAGGTACCCATTGGTAGCGCCAACTTTACCAGAAGGATTTTGAATAAAAAAAACATACTTCCAAATCAAAACCATCGTGGCACTTGCTTCCATGATGAAGTAGAATCTACACCATATGTAAGTAAAGACAAACTTATGGAATGATGTGATTGATGAAGAAGTATACATCAAACAATCACAAGGATTTGAAGTCAAAGACATAGTGACTCATGTATGTAAGTTGAAGAAGGATCTATATGGATTGAACCAAGCTACTAGAGCTTGGTATGAAAGAATAGATAGCTTCTTGACAAGCTTTCGATTTACCAAAAGTAAAGTTGATCCCAACCTTTACCTCAAGGTTATGGATGATCAACCTTTCATACTATTGTTGTACGTGGATTATCTATTTCTGACATGAAATGAGAAATAGATCATAGAAAGCAAGAAGAATCTATCTAGAGAATTCGAGATGAAACATGTTGGATTGATGCACTATCTCCTAGGGATAAAAGTGTGGCATAGCCCGGAATGAATCTTTCTGAACTAGGGAAAGTATGCATTGGAAATATTCAAGAGATTTGATATGTTGGATTGTAAATCCATGACCACACCCTTGGATACCAACCTAAAGTTATTATCTGATGAATAATCATAGTTAGTGGATGTGACTTAGTATAGGAATATTATTGCGTCATTGATGTATATGAAAAATACAAGGCCAAATATATGGTTTGATGTGAACAACTTGAGTGAGTGTCTATTTAAACCTAGACAAGTTCACTTGATAGCTTCAAAGCATGTGATCAGGCACCTAAGAGGTACGATAGGCTTTGGACTATAGTATGATAGAGATAATGAATATAGATTATATAGATATAAGGATTCATATTGGGAAGGAAGTACTATAGATAGAAAGGGCACCTCATGTGGATGATACTATCATGGATCCTCCATGATCTCATGGCTGAATAAGAAACAATCCAATGTTGCTCTCAGCATGGATGAAGCAGAGTACAAGGCAACTTAATACAATATTTGAGAAGCCATATGGGTTCAGCAATTGATGATAGGTTTATTTGATCTAGATTTGGATACCCAAGTGATTCTATGTGACAACCAAAGTTGTATAAAGATGACAGGGAATCTTGTGTTACGTGATAAACCAAAGCACATATAAATCTGATATTTTTACATAACAGATATGGTATTGAAGGGAGATATAAAACTCTAGTATGTGATTATCGATGAGCAAGTTGTTGACATGTTAACCAAGATTCCATAACAAGCTTGGTGTAGTTTGAAAATACTTTCCTTTCAAGGAGGAACAATGATGCTAATGCTGAAGACTTTCCTCACAAGGAGGAACAGTGATGTTGATGCTAAAGACTTTCCTCGTAAAGAGGATTAGTGATCTTGGTGATATATATCCTTCTCATAAAGGAGAAACGGGTTGAATATATGGAACCTTCTCGAAAAGGAGAAAAAAAATGAAGATATGGACTCTCTTCATAAAGGAGAAACAGGTCGAAGATATGGACTCTCCTCAGAAAGGAAGAACATGTTGAAGCTATGAACCTTCCTTAGATAAAGGGGGAGGAGGTTGATATGGATCCTCCTTGGAAAGAGGGAGTGATGATGATACTTCCATTGATGATTGGATGGAAGTGAAGATATAGTATGAAAGAGGCCAACTGGGCCTAAAGATGATGACCAAGACTCACAGTCACTTGTGGATGACAGTATCCTCTCTTGAGGATGGTGTTGCGGGAAAATAACAATCTAATTCTGAGAGTTCTCCTTACTAGTTAAGGATGGCCCTTCAGATGTTACTATCACATGGAGAGTGTACATACATTTATATCAGGATGTCATAGAATAACACTCTCTTAGTAGTGTTCCTAGCTTTGAATATGAGGATTCTCTATAATGAGTCTTTACAGATGGTAGATCCTATTTAGGTGTGGACGACATATGTAGTAGAAGATGTTACTCTTGCTTGGGGAGTGTACCTATAGTCATCTATAGATGCTGTAGAATAACACTCGCTTAAGAGTGGTCCTAGATTTGAAGCTAAGGATTCTCTACAATGAGACCTTATAGACGACAGGTCCTACATTTAGGTGCGGACACGATATGCACTTTTAAACGATACTCTTGCATCGAGAGTATTCCTACATGCACATGTAGATGGCATAGATAACACTCGATTGGAGTGGTCCTAGATCTAACTGGCTAAGGATGGTCTATGATGATTCCTTGCGGACAATGTGGTCTTGCATTTATTTATGGACGATTCAGCTGGTTGATACTATGGACCCTCCTTGTTAAGGGGGAATAGGATGATGAGGATTGCATCATCCTTGTACCTATGTCCTAAAGTGATAGGTATTGATCAGCTAACAAAGAGATCATGTCCATTGCAGGTAGTGTTGTGACAAAGGATAAAGAATATAAAAGTGTTGCGATAAAAGGATCGAGAAGATCAAAGTGTTTCTATAAAGGATCGAAAATATCGAAATATTGCTAGAAAGGATCGAGAATATCGAAGTGATACTACAAATGATTGAGAAGATCGAAGTGTTGCTGCAAAGAATCGAGAAGATCGAAGTGCTACTGCAAAGTATCAAGAAGATTGAAATTATGCTACAAGGGATTGCAAGATCGAAGTGTTGCTGCAAAGGATCAAGTGATCGAGTTTCACAAAAGTTAAATATTGAGTGTTGTAGAAGATGACGTTCTAGTACTAAATACATTGAAGAGTAACTGTTCTAGTTATTGAAAATTACTAAAAACTTCCTATGACATATAGATGTATCACCTTGATGATATTGCAGATGTTATCTCTCTTGTTACTCCTATAGTTGATGATGATGTTTTCAATAGAATACCCTTCTCGTTAAGGAGGAATGTTGAAATATTGTAACTTCAAAGGATATTCTAAATGTAGTTTACTAATGTACCCCAAGATGTTACTATTGTATTTGGTTATCATAGAGTAATGAGGTAAAGCTTCCATTATAAGTCGGTTCAATAATACCCTAATGAATATAATATAATATTCTTTTGAGTCTTCCTAGGTGAATTCGACCTAGTAAATTAAGTGAGTTGTTAGGTTAAAAGTCAAGTGACAAAAAGAGTAAAATTAGTGATCCATGTTCTTCATTTGAGCACACACTCACTTATGTATAGCACATAGGAGAGAGAGATATATATATCTGCTGGGAGAAGGTGCACCTATATAGGGTCTCGTCTTCTACTTTTGGTACATCTTTTATAGTGGAAGTTTTATTGGTTTTTCTTCCCCATGAGGATTTCCCAGGATAAATTTTTGTGTTATTTTGTGTGGATCTACTTGTCTATATTTCGGTAATCCTTTTTCTTATAGTTTTGTTGTTATGATGCTAAATGTTATTAGATCTGGTATAACCATTAAAATCTCAACAAAAGTAAATATTGTATCTCCAGAAAATCCCAAGTTGGCCAACATTGGATATTATTGGGATGATCAAACTGTCAGAAACATCATAGACTTACTGCATGAATTCTGGGATATGTTCCCTACAAAATTTTGAGAGATGAAGGGGGTTGTCACAGACCTTAGAGAGATGAATATATCGTTAAATATTGATGCAAGACCTATGACGTAGTCACCTTACCAGCTGAATCCATGGTATAAAGATAAAATGTGAAGACATAATTAGATCAAATGCTATATGCAGGTATCATAGAACCGGTAGAAGAATCAAAGCGTATCATCCCGATAGTAGTGCAGGGTTAGAAGACTATTGGTGAAGTACACATCTACGTCGAACTAAGAAATTTGAATGATTCCTTCCTACATGACCCGTTTTAGACTCCATTTATAGATGAGGTATTAGAAAGTGTCAGTTGTCAAGAGGTTTATTGTTTTACTGATGGGTTCTCTAGCTACCATTATATTCGAATCACAAAGGAATATATACCCAATACAACCTTTGCAATAGAGTCGGCCCTTTTTTCAATACAGAGTCATTCCATTTGGACTCAAGAATTCTCCTTCTACGTTTTTCACGATAGTATTGTTTGCTTTCAAGTATTTTATTCATAAGCTTGTTGAGTTCTACTTCAATAATTAGACAGTGTTGGAATCATAAGGGATCACATTGAGAGCCTCAGAATGATGTTGGAATAGTGTCGGCATTATCAAATTTCGTTGAATTTTAAAAAACGTATCTTTTGTGCCCCATTTGGAATTATGTTCAGCCATCTAGTTTGTATTGATGGAATCCTGGTCAACCCTACTAAAATTGCAATCATCGTCAACCTATCACCCCTTGTAATAGTGAATCAATTGAGAACAAAATTAGTAAATACATGATACTATAGAAAATTTATCAAAGGATATGCAAAGGTAACTGCTCCAATGGAAAAATTGTTAAGAAAAGGATATTAAGTTCGAGTGGATGAAAAAATGCCAATAAAGTATGGGATCTCCTAAAGAACAAGATGGTCACAATAGCCATACTAGTTTTTCTAGACTAGAAGAAGGAATTTCATGTAGATGTTAATGCATCGTCTATGGCACTCAACGTTGTACTAGTGCATATTGGTGAAGGATCCATTGACCATCCTTTCTCATTTTCTAGAAGTAAATTGTCAACAATAGAGAAGAATTGCACTATGAATGAAAGAGAAATATTAGCTATGGTGTAGGAACTACATAAATTTCCACACTACTTGTTAGGTAGACATTTCAATATGTTCACATACCATTCAACGTTGAAATATCTTGTTAACAATCAAGTGTTTGGGGGAAATATTTTTCGGTGGCTCCTCCTTTTCCATGAATTTTATTTTGAAGTTATTGTTAAGCCAGCCTGACTAAACTCTAGAACAAACCAGTTGTCAAGGATTGAAAGTGGATTAGAACCTATGAACCTAGAAGATAGTCTTATTGATGCACAATTATTTGTGATCATGATGTTTGATGATCAATACACATATATTATACATTTTTTATGTACAAGATCTACATTGAAAGGGTTTATTACTGCGCAAAAAAGAAATAGTGGTGCGAGCTGCAGAGTTCCAATTAATAGATGGGAACTCTATAAAATGGGATAGGACGAAATTATTCATCACTATGTATTGAAACATGAGTGACCAATGAGATTGAATGAAGCTCATGTTAGTGTTGTAGGAGTCCATTATGATGGAAAATCTAAAATGCACAAGATATTGTGAGTGGGATTATGGTTTCCCATGTTGCATGTAGATGTTAGAGAATATTATCATAATTGTGATATCTGTCAGAGAAATAGAAAACCATCGCGACATAATGAAATGCCACAAGTACCTCATATAACTTTGTAGGGATTTGATGAATGAGATGTTTGTTTTGTGGGACCTATGTACTCAGCAGGGAAGCGAAGAGTTTCAAGATACATTATTAGCACTGCAATGGATTACTTGACTAGATGGGACAAAGAAGCGCTAGTAAATGATTGTACTGCTACACGTGCTGCCAAATTAATGTTTGACAATGTTGTCACTAGATTTGGATGCTTGAAGATTTTGATAAGTGATGAGCGCACACACTTTTTCAATCAGTTGATCGAAGAAATAACTGAATAGTTCCAGATCCAATATAGGAAGAAAACACCATATCAACCATAGGAAAATGGTGCTATCGAAGCATTCAACAAGATCCTAGAGAACGTATTGAAAAAGATTTGCAATGTTCAAAGAGACGACCAGGACCAGAAAATTTATGACGTACTCTGGGCATATTGCATGACCTGTAAGAAGTTGACAGGATGAACTCCATTCTAGATAGTGTGTGGACAAGAAGCTATTATGCTAATAGAATACATTGTAGCCAATTTAAGGATTGTTGGAATCACTCAAAAGACTGATAGTGATGCTATCAAAGAAATATTGTCGCAACTTATGTAGTTGGAGGAAGAACATTTTGTCGTAGGTTATAACCAAAATGTTGAGAAGGAATGACAGAAAGTATGGCACAACTAGAACATTAAGAATAAAAAATTTCAAGTCAGAGGACTTTTCCCCTCTATGACAGTAAGTTCTTAAGGCATCTTGGTAAGATGAAAACGTATTTCCTAGGGCCTTATGTTTTCATTCAAATCATGGAAAGAGGCACAGTACAACTAGAAAAAATAAATGGAACACATTTCAAAGGATTGGTGAATGGAAGTATGCTACATCTTTACCAATATAGTCATGACTTGGTAGACTGAAAAAGAAAAATGGAAGAGAAAATAAAAATACAAAAATATGCATATTTATGAATGTTTATGTTTTGTGTCACGGACAGTGTATGAGTCAAGGAAAAATAAAAGTGTTTATATACTATCTGTCTATCATAGAAGAAAAATAGTGGTGCACACTCTTTGTTTGTCACAAGGGAAGAAATGTGTCCATGGAAAAATAATTGTCATAGGAAGAAACATGGTATTGCATGAGGAAAGTTTCCCGCAAGAAGATAAATATCTGTAGTTGAGTTAAGGACACGAGAGATTTCAACAACGTACTTTTTGGTCATTTCCGTCATTATTAGAAAATAAATATCACTAAAGTGACAACAAAAGTGATGGTTGATTGGCAATTTCCTTGTAATGATTGAAACGATTTCCCCATGTGACGAAAATCACTGCGACCTTTCCAATTTATTGCTCGCTCGTTAAAAGGAAAGACTAGTTGAAGGGTGAATGCATATCATCTTCATACTGCATTTTTATTCATTATGTTGGAACCCAACCGAGTAAACTAAAATATATACATATATGAGAGCCGATGTGAGTTTTCATAGAGTATGGTCATATCTATTTCTATTAAAAGCGCTACTGCACAATCTAGTGTTGATACACCTTCATCAATGCCCATTATTGAAGAGACTGTCGCATATGTTCCACCACAAACCATGGTCGTAGAAAAATTTAAGCATATACCATTAATCCTTGAAGTGAGGTTACGACTAGACTCAATTGGCACATCTAAGAGGAAAGAGTCTAATAGATGAAAGAAAGCAACAACACTACCACCAAAAGTTGAAGAACCAGGATCCACGATCATGCTGGTGTTAGATTTTTATCATTTAAGCTAGCATTAACTTAGGATATTTAACGGAGAGAATAACAAGAACAACAATCAAACACATAATAAAATGAACACAAAGATTTTCCTCATGGAAACCATAAAGGATAAAACCCCGCAACTTCCTCAGAGATAGAATCAACATTAATAGCAAAGCCCCAAAAACAATAAGATGATTTCCCGACAGTAGTAGCCTCTTTCTCTCTAGCCCCAACAACTTCTTCTTCCTCAGCTATGTGATATAACTGAGTGTGAGTAAGTGTGTGATAAATATAGAGGCTCACTCTCTATTTATACTAATTCCAAACTTAATAATGAATCACTAGGGATGAATTCTCTAGGAGAGTCTAATAACCCTAGGGCCCCATAACTGCGGGGACTTTAACCCTTGAACAATAGGAGGGTTACCCACAAGGACATGACATGACATGTTTACATTATAGAACCTCCCTGTAGGAAAATCGGGGTATGAAATGACTCAATTACATTACAGATACTTCCTGGAATAAACATCAGGGTACAACACATGAAATATACATGTGAATAAATTCGAAAGTTACAAATACATCAACACTCCCTCTTAACTAGGAAACTTTTATTTCAACACAATTTTCAACACTGGTCTTCTTCTCTGTAACGACTGGATCATATTGTCATCTGTATATTCAAGTTGTCTTCATCTTCAATTCATCTTCATCTTCAAGTCTTCTTCATCATGGGATCTGGGTCATCACTAGATCTGGATCATCATCAATTCTAGATCATCATCATCGATGCTATCTTAGAATGGTGCTATCTCTTGATTCTTCTCGTCATAGGAAGTTCCACAGAGCCAACCCTTTTTCATGTTGGTTGTAGGCATAACCTTCATGTAGGTCTTCAGCACTTATATCTGACCCTAAGTCAAAATGGCCTGCCCAATTCTTACATCTGACCTCACCATGTCAGAAAGGCATGCCCAGCACTCAATTCTCACCTCATCTTGTTAGAAAGGCCCAGCACTCACATCTAACCATGTGTAAACACATCGCACCAGAATGGCTCAGCACTTAAATCCGACCATGTCCGAACACACCGCATCAGAAGGGATCTGCACTTACATCCTACCATGTTCAAAAACACCGCATTGGAAGGGATCTACACTTACATCCAAACATGTTTGAAAACACCGCATCAGAATGGCTTTGAACTTACATCCGACCATGTTCGAAATCATCACATCGGAAGGGCTCTCAGTCCTATACTGAGGATTCCTAGTAACTGACTAGTTGCCTCCATTTTCCCAAATAATGGAAACATCCCTTATATCTAATAAAGTGGAAACACATCCCTCAATCACATCAGAATGGCCCTGCACTTATATCTAATCATGTGAGACTACATCCCTCATTCATATAAGAATGGCCCTCAGTCCCACACTAAGTATTCCTAATAACTAACCAGGTGCCCCCATTCCCAGAATGGCATTCAACACTTATATCTAATCATGTAGGAACCTATCCTAAAGTCACATCAGAATGTCTCAGCACTCACATATGACATGGAAGGAGCCAATCCTCTCACCATGATGGAATGGCTCAGCCCTTACATCTGACCACGGAAGGAACCTAATCCTCTCACCATGTCAGAATGGCTCTAGGTCTCATCATTTCCCCTTTGAGGAAACCTCAATCTGGAGAACACCAAGATTCTCCCTGAAGTATTTGAACTTCACTCTAGCCAATGGCTTCATCAACACATCAGCTATCTATTCATCCATCACAACATATTGAAGCTTCACTACTCCTCTCTACACCATAACCCTGATATAGTGATACTTGATCTCTATATGCTTCGACTTGTCATGGAACACTGGGTTCTTTGACAACTTCACACACCTCTGGTTTTCACAGTATATACAAATAGCATCCAACTAGAGATCAAATAAATCAGATAGTAGCTTTCTCAGCCACACTGCCTTGCAACTAGCTGAACAAGCTATGACATACTCTGCTTTAGCTGTACTTTGTGCCACACAGAATTTCTTCCTGCTAAACCAAGAGATCATACATGATCCCATACTGAAGCAACATCCTGAAGTGCTCTTCCTATCGATGGCACTACCTTCCTAATATGAATCAACATAACCCTACAGGTTAATATTTTGATTTTCCTCGTACTTCAGCCCATAATCAACTATACCCTTCAGGTACCTCAGAAATGCTTTGCAACAATCAAGTGAACATGTCTCGGATCTATCAGGAACTGGCTCAAGGTGTTCACAACAAAGCAAATATTTGGTCTCACGTTTGTTAAGTACATCAAGGACCTAATCATCTAATGACACATCGTGACATCAACTACTTCTAATGAAGCATCACTCAATAGATTCAGGTTCAATGCCATAGGTGTGTTTATGGCCTTGCAGTCCATCATCCCAAACCTCTTTAGGATCTCTACTACATACTTCCCTTGTCCAAGGAAGATTCCATCCGCATTTTGCCACACCTACATGCCTAGGAAATAGTGCATCATTCCCAAGTATTTCATTTCAAACTCAGTAGCAAGATTCCTCTTCGTATCAACAATCAACACATCCATACCTATTATAAATAGATCATCTACATACAGTAGGAGTATCACTGGGTTACCATATTCAACCTTGTAGTAAAGGTTGGAATCTTCTTTACTCTTGGGAAATCCCAAACTGGATAGAAAGCCATCAATTATGTCGTACCATGTCCTGGGTGCCTATTTCAAACCGTACAGGGATTTCTTCAATCTACACACATGCCAACTCCCTGTCATGTGTCTCAAAACCGAGTGGCTGCTCCACATACACTTTATCTTCCACTACACCATTCAACAAAGTAGTCTTGACATACATCTAGTGTATCTTCCATTTCGTCACTGCAACAAGAGAAAGTACTTATCTGATGGAAGTGTATCTAACTACAGGTGCAGAAGTTTCTTCATAATCTATTCCTTCTTTTTGGGAGAAACCAAGAGCCACAAATCTTGTTTTATATTTCTCTATGCCACCATCTGCAGCATGCTTGATCTTGTAGATCCATTTGGAAGTTACAATGGACTTCCCTTCTAGTCTTGGGACAACATCCCAAACATCATTCTTCATGATCGATTGATACTCTTCGATCATAGAATCCTTCCATTCTTTTCTCTTTGTTGCTTCTTCATAGTTGGAAGGTTCTTTATCAATAATGTCACATAGCAGGGCTACATAACTGGAGAAAGACCTAGTTCTCTTCCTTCCTCTATTTGTTTCTTCTGAAGCTCCATATCTTTCTGTACCTTTGATAATTTCATCTACCCAAGTAGGTTCGCTCTTGTGAGGGTTCTTCTCCTGAGGTGGATCTACAAGTTTTTGAGGTTCTTCTAATTCTCGATCTTCTTCTTGAATTTCTTCATTCATGGTTGTATCATGAATTCTGGGTGCTTCTATTTCTTCATATTCTTCAGCCGGTCTCTTCCTGGATTTGATGTAGGCTGAATCTTCATCAAATGTTACATCTCTGCTGATGTCAATCTTCTTGAATCCTGGGAAGTATATTCTGTAAGCCTTTGAGCTTTCAGAGTATCCCACAAATATACCCTTCTTTCCTGAAGGATCTAACTTCGTCCTCTTTTCTTTTGGAATATGTATGTATACAGGACAACCATATATTCTGAAATGGTTGACTTCTGGTTTCTTGCTGAAGAAGACTTCTTCAAGCATCTTGTTCTTGAGTACTCTGTATGAAGTACGGTTCAGTACATATAATGATATTCTCGCAACTTCTACCCATATATGTATGGGAAGATATTGATCATGAAGCATGGCCCTTGCTACTTCCATGATCGTTCTATTCTTTCTTTTTGCAATCCCATTATATTCTGGATTATATGGAGTGGATATCTCCCTCTTAATCCTTAATTCATTGCATAGCTCTTTGAATTCATTTGATGTGAATTCTTCGCCATTATCTGATCGAAAGATCTTGATCTTCTTTTCAGTGTGGTTCTCGATCAAGGCTTTGAATTCCTTGAATTTGCTAAATACTTCATCTTTGTTCTTCATAAAGTATATCCATGTCTTTCTATAAAAATCATCAATAAAAGAAACATAGTATACATACCCACTTAGTGAACTAGATGACATTGGACCGCATACATCGGAGTGGATGATTTCCAAGATTCCTTTTTCCTTGCTCTCACTACTTGGAAATGTCTTCTTTGTGTTCTTCCCTTTTTCACATCCTTTCCATACACCTTCATGTTTTGTCTACATTTTTGGGAGAGCTTCAACAACTTTGCTTGCAAGTGGTAGTGATCTATAATGCACATGTGCAAGCCTTATATGCCAAAGCTCATTTGGTTCTACCAAGTCATGAACGGAAGCTTGTTCTGGTTGGCCCTTCAATTTGTATAGTCCTCCTTCTTGTTCCCCAATCACTAATGGATCATCAAAAGACTTTCCCTTTGGCCACATGAGTACTTGACCATCTACAAATGCAACCCTCATTCCTTTTGCATCCAATGCAGATATGGAGAGGAGGTTATTCTTTAGTCTAGGTACAAACAATACATCTTTCATATTGATAGACTTTATAGAGTCTAGCTTGTATGAGGATTCACTGGCACTACCTTTTATTGGATACTGGTATTCATCTCCAAGTTTCACCTTGTGAGGTGATTCATGTTCAAACAGTTTCACAAAGGATTCCTTGAATCCAGTCATATGTTTGGAAGAACCACTATCTATAAGCCAATCATTGCTGCCATGTGTGATAGTTCCCATGAGAGCAGAGATCGGAACATATTCTTTATCACTTGAAGAATCATCACTACCTTGTCTAGTTCTCTTTATGGAAGGTCCATCATCCTCTGCAGCATGAGCATGATGTCTTCTCTTGTTTCCCTTATTCTTGTGAGAGCTAATTTTTTTTTTAGGACAATCTCTAGCAAAGTGTCCTCTTTTGTCACATGTATAGCAAATATACTTAGACATATATCTAGGACTTCTAAAGTTACTCCTTTGGTGAGAGTCCTTACCTCTATGGTGGCTAGATTTGGTTTTATTGGATTGTACTATGAGAGCTTGATATTCACTTCCCATATTTTCTTCTCGAGCTGCTATCCGAGCTTCTTCTTAAGATCATTCTTCCCATAGTCTACTGAACTTGAATAACTTCTTTTTGGCACAGATCCCTTGAATGAATGAGTCCCATGTCCTAGGGAGACCATTCAAGGTGGTCATTACAATCTCTGCATTCTCCAATTATTTATCTATTGCTTCAAGTTGTTCTTTGATCTGGGAGACCCTAGTGAAGTATGAATGTATGGTCTCTACATTCTAGATCTTCACATTCTTCAACTGCTTCCTCAAGGTCATCTTCTGGTTTATGTTCTTTCCTTCAAACCGTTTGGTTAGGGAATCAAACAAAGCTTTAGGTGTCTTTAGGGAGAACACCTGTGGTATGAGGTGATCCTTGATTGAATCAGTAATAATCCTCTTAGCCATAACCAACTTCTTCTTATGTAAGTCCTTAGCCTCATCTCCCGCTGGAACTGGAATCTCCTCATTGATGTAGGAGTCCAACTCATTTTCTTATAGGACCAGGGAGATCCTATACTTCCACGCTCGAAAGTTATCGTCCCCCTCAAGATTTTCATCAAGCTTGGTATGATGAGACATTTAACTGAGAACCTCAAATGGAAATACAAAATATTTAGATCTTACCAGGTTAAGATGTCATATCTGGATCTGGAGCTGAATTTCTGCAATGCTGGTTCAAGAGCATATTAGGGTTTGACTTTCCCAGAGTTATGTCCAACCAAAATCTTTGATATTGATCTCTAAACTTCGACTTTGATGAGGAGATCAATCCAGGCCTAGGCTCACTCAAAAATTCCACTTTTGTGGAAAGACCTAATTTTCGGCAGCACTGTTGGGCCAAAAACTGAAAATGCTCAGAATCAGATTCTTCTTCGACAGAAAAATGCACCCTAGGGAGGAGAGTCAGCCCAACCTTATTTTACTAAAAATATATGGAGAGAGATCCAAAAAGTAGGAATCCCTAATTTCTGCAGCTGCACAGTGTCTTCTTTTCAGGTTAGCTCTGATACCATGTTAGATTTTATCAATTAAGATAGCATTAACTTAGGATCTTAACTGAGAGAATAACAAGCACATCAATCAAACACATAAGACAATGAACACAAATATTTTCCTCGGGGAAACCATAAAGGAGAAAAACCCCTCAAATTCCTTAGAGATAGAATCAGCACCAACAGAAAAGCCCCAAAAATAGTAAGATGATTTCTCGACAGCAATAGCCTCATTCTCTCTAGCCCCAACAACTTCTTCTTCCTCAGCTATGTGCTACAAATGAGTGTGAGTGAGTGTGTGATAAATTGAGAGGCTCACTCTATATTGACACTAATTCCTGACTTGATAATGACTCACTAGGGCTGAATTCCCTAGGAGATTCTAATAACCCTAAGGCCCCACAACTGCGGGGACTTTAACCCTTGAACAATAGGATGGTTACCCACAATGACTTGACATGACTTGTTTACGTTATAGAACCTCCCAATAAGAAAATTGGGGCATGACATGACTCAATTACATTACAAATACTTCCCAAAATAAACATCAAGGTACAATGCATGAAATATACAAGTGAATACATTCCGAAGTTACAAATACATCAATAGCTGGCATATAATGTTCTTCCCAAACCATGAAATGAACGTAAGATTCAAATTGCTAAGAATGCAAGGTACCCACTGGTAGCGCTGACTGTACCAAAAAGAGTTTGAATAACAACAAACATACTTCCAAATCTAAATAATATGACCTTTATCCACAAAATAGGATTTGAACCAAAAATTCGATGACATCTGACATAAAGTATGTTTTTGTCGGTTTGCAATGATGAAAAGGTTTGTACCTATTGATTTCTTTACGCATCATCGAATTTTCGATGACCTTATCGTAGTTTTTTCGATGACACTTTATGACACTATGTCATTGGATATGCGACACTAGTGTATTGAATTTGTGGTGACACTTGAAGGATGAGTCATTGGATTTCGAAGATAGGTGAAGGGGTTTGTGTTGAATTTTCAATGTCCTTGGGATATTTTTCCAAATAATATAAAGACATATTTCAAATAGTATAAACCCATATTTCCAACAGTAAGTAGGTTCATATCATCAAATATTCGGCGACTGCTAAATTATAAATATAAACATTTTTAAGCATTCTAACATGCTTTCTATAGAAGAGACGAACAATTTGCGGAAGTTATTTATTCCTCGATGTATGGTTTGAGGAATTGTTTTATTCTTTGATGGGCGGTTGCGGGAATTTTTTTTCTTCGAACAGAGAATTTGCGGGAATTTTTTTATTCTTCGACAAACCTCCATTTGAGAAAATTGTGATGCGTGGAACTTGACTTTTTAATATTGTCGATAGTATTAATTCACAAATTTTGTGACAAAATGTCAAATAAAAATATTCCTGATCCAAACAAAGACAATTGACAATTGCTTGCTAGACTAGGGGATGCAATGAAATGAAGGGGTGATGGAAAATATTCTTGTTCATGTACTCAATGCAAGGGATTTAAGAGGAGAGGAATAATTATCTCAATAGCCACCAAACATTGCATGGAACATGGACACATTGAGGGGGGAATCAATATCATCCATTTGTAGGTTTAGCATTATAAAGTTTTTTATATTATTTTCTTTGGTAAATGTGTCTATTAGTTTAATATTCATATATTAACTTATATCTATTGATGTTTTCATGTATTTATAAAGGAAAGACACCCTACGGCATATTGTCCAGAGGAAGTGCTTTCAAAACAAGTTCCGGAGGATCACGAGAGTCTATGTTTAATGGAGAACAAGTGAATGATCATATTGAACAAGATGAACATACTGATAATGTAGTTGAAGATGATGGTACAAATACATTGATCCATGATTCATTTAATGCTATAATGGATGATGATGATGACAATGAAAATATTGATGACTTTGATAATGAAAATGATATACCTCTTCTCGATAAAGCATATGAACCCATTTATAAAGGCTCTAAAACAAATCTCCTCTCTGTTTTATTGTTGATAATGAACTTGAAGGTTATGAATGGTATTTCAAACATATCAATCACATGAATGCTAAGGTATGTAAAATAATGCATCACATATATAAGATCGTGATAAATTTTATATGTATTCCTCTAATAATTGTATTGTTAATTCAGTATTGATCATCATACAGATGAAATGTGTTTGGTTAAGAACTTTTATTTATTACATTAACTATATTTTTATTTATTTCTTATGTAGCTTGATAGCTGAATTTTTGTTACCACCATCAAATATTTTACCTCGCACATATCGATATTTATCTTCCATCATGAAGGAGATTGTAATTCATGCATGTCCTGATGACCATGTTATACATTATAATCAGCATGAATTTGCAATAGAATTTCTGGAATGTCATATAAGTAGATATCGAATAGATTAAGTAACAAAAAAGGTACCTCACAAGGTTCTTCGTTATATTCCCATCATTCGACATTTGCAACGAGTATTCAGGTGCAATAACATAGCGCAATTGATGGATTACCACGCCAAGAACGAAAGTCAAGATGATGTCATTCAAATTCCTGCAGATAGATCTTGTTTTAGAGATATGGAGGAAAAGTGGCCTCACTGTTAAAGAAGAACCACATAATCTTAGGATTTATTTGGCAACATATGGTGTTAACCCATTTTCATAGATGAAATCCATTTACATGGTGTGGCCTATTTTTGTTATCAACAATAATATTCCTCCATGGTTGTCAATAAAGAGGGAGAACATAATGTTTTCGATGATTATTCTAGGTATTTTGTGTCTACAATTGTTTTATTTCTAATGTATTTGTGGCATCTCATTTGTCATATTATGTCTCCTAATTTCATATGTATATTTTTTATTTTACTCTTCTGAATGGTTTATATATCTTAATGGTTCTCATAATTATATATTTTATATGTACTTCAAATCAATCAAATAAGTTCCAAGTCAAATATATGAATGGATATATCGAGCCTCTTATATATGATTTACTGAAGTTATGGAATGGAATTACTATGTATGACATATCTATACCAATATGACAAAGGAAATTTCAATTCCATGTAATGGTTGTATGGACAATACATGATGCCCATAGGTTAACCCAATTTTGTGGTTTGTATTTTTAAGTTCCACTTTAATTGCATTTAATTATATGAAGTAGTTAATATAGTTTATATATAATTATAATTGACATAGATATTCCATATCTATATATTGTATGTCTTCAGACAAAGGGTAAATTTTCATGTCCAGTTTGTGGTCCTAAGATAAAATCTCGTCGCTCAAAAAACTTAAGAAAGGAGGTGTTTGGTGAATATAGGAATTTCCTCTCTAAGAATCATAGGTATAGAACAAGTGAACAAAAATATTTTCAATGGGAATTAGGAGACTACATTAAAACCATGTAGAATGACACCTCACCTTTGGAAGATGCAATACAATATAAATCATGAAGCTGGTACGTATGGATCACTGTTTATGAATTTCTATTGCTAAATTTCTGTGGTGATGTTTGGTAGTAAAGAAGGGTAAAATGGTGTCTTCCCCAGTAATACATTAGCATTAGCACATATTTCAAGCAATGGAAATACACCAACATGTGATGCAAACGGCAATACACCAGCATGTAATACAAATGATGCAAACGGAAATATACCATCACTTAATGCAAACAATGGTAATAGAGCATACAATGGTAGGGAACTTGGATCAGGTCGAAACCCCAACGATACACCTGCACACAGTGAAAACATTGGCAAGAAAGCAAATGAGGGTAAGAAATTGGTGAACCTCTCCAGCCACACGCTAGACAGTGTTGAATCCACTATTCTGAAAAAGGGTCTCAATTTTTCCGTAGCCCCCAAGACCATTCCTGTTGAATCCATTATCTACAACATTGAATATAGCATCAAAAATTTGAACACTGTGCATCAAGAAACGATAAGATAGGAGTGTGCCTTAGTTTTAATAAAATCCAAGCCACCCAAATGCAACACTACTAAAGAAGAGGAACGTGCCTTAAGAAACCTGAGGTCTAATGAAGACATAGTTATTCTTAAAGCGGACAAAGGTGGAGCCACTGTGATTTTGTATAGGGCAGACTACAATATCAAAATGCCTGACCACCTCACCAATAGTGGAAGCTACAGGAAACTTAGTAGCAATCCTATCTCTAGAGTAACTAAAGAAGTCAAGAAATCTATCCTAAAATCCAATTTAGATGAGTACTTGAAAAAATTCCTTATCCCCACCAAAGATATCACTCCCGGGATTTATGGCCTTCCCAAAATCCACAAAGAAGGGGTTCCGCTTCAGCCTATCATCAACACTATAGGATCCCCCACTTATGAGCTTGCCAAGCACTTAGCCAAGGTTTTAAGTCCCTTGGTCGGAAACACTAATTCCTTCATTAAGGACTCAAGCCAATTTGTGAAACTAATCAAAGATGAGATATTAAAACCTAAGGACATCATTTTGAGATTTGATGTGGTTTCACTCTTCACAAAGATACCTTTAGATGAAGCTATCCAAGTTATCAAGGATGCCACCGACCCTCACATAGCCAAGCTTGCATAAATCTTCATTAGATCAACCTTTTTTATCTTTCAAGGAGAATTTTATGAGCAAACCACAGGTGTAGCCATGGGATCCCCCCTCTCACCCATAGTTGCAAACCTCTTTATGGAAAAATTTGAGAGAGAATCCCTAGACTCCTATCCTTTAAAACCATCAAAATGGAAGAGGTACATGGATGATATGAATGTGGTCTAGCCACATGGTGAGGATGAAATCAGGAAATTCCTAACACACCTTAACAGTATCTCCCCCAACATCAAATTCATAATGGAACTTGAGGAAAATGGGAGCATCCCATTTCTAGATGTCCTCCTTACTAGGAAAGAAGATGGAACTCTTGGACACGAGGTCTTTTGTAAAAAGACTCACACAGATAGCTACCTCCACGTAGACTCCCACCACCATCCTTCCCAAAAGATAGGATTTCTCAACACCCTGGCAGTGAGAGCCTCTAGGATCACGAATTCAGAACATATTGAAAAGGAGAAGGACCACCTCAAAGAAGTCTTCACAGCCATAGTTTACAAACCCAATGTCATCATGAAGACCCTTGGAAAAATCCACAACAAGAGCCTTACGAGTTTTAAAACCTCCAATAACAAGACCACCTCCAATCCATGGGCTTACTTACCTTATATACAAGGCGTCACTGACAAGATCTCCAAAATTCTTAATATGAACAACATTACGACCTCGTTCAAACCCCTAGAGACCATTAAGAAGAGAACGAGATTCATTAAAGATCCTATTGATCATACACAATTCAGAGGGATTTAGAAGATCCCGTGTTCTTGCAATATTAGCTATATAGGTGAGATGGGGCATTCTTTCCACATGACGTTAAAGGAACATGGGGCAGACATTAGAAACAAACATATCCGTTCCTTAGCCCTTGCGAAACATGTTGCCAAATCCAAACATCATATTTTCCTAGAAGACACCATTATCCTCGCAAAAGAAGACCATTATTTCAAAATAATATTTAGAGAGGCCTTAGAAATTATCAAACTTCCACACAATCTAAATAGGGATGGTGGCCTCGAGGTGAGCACTAGTTGGCTTCCCTCTATTCTCAATCGAAAGGCAACTTTCCTCCTCAATATTTCCCTTGACTTTGTTCCCCTTGTACCATTTTCCCTCATTCAAGCCCTTCTCCTTTCTTCTTATGTCCTCCTTCTTGTCCTTAAATAAGACCAAACAAAAAAAATTTAAAACACATTAATAAAAATTAAAAATCAAACTAAAAAAATAAAATTCTATAATGATAATAAATAAAGTTAAAATTAAAATATAGTTAAAATTTATTTAAAATTAACCTATTCCCCTTTCTTCTTATACCTTTCCTTGTCCTTAATTTTTGACCTAAGAGTTTGAAATCACATTAATATTTAAATTAAGAAATTACAATTAACACATTAATTTTAATATATTTTTAAATTAAGAGTAAAATTAAGAATTTACAATTAACTTTTGATAAACCTTAAAATGATTTAGACACATTAACAAACACATTAATGATCATATTTTAATTGAAAAAAATTTTAAGTATAATTATTATTGACTTTCTATAGGCTATTAAAAATTTTCAACAATTTTTAAAAACTTCTTTAATATTTAAATAATTAAGTATTAAAGATTTTTTAGTTTCTTAATAGCTTTATAAAAAAAATTATAAAAAAGACTTAACATAGCTAAGCTAACAATTTTGTTTTTATAAATATATTTAAAAATTTTAAAAAATTTTAAATAGTTTACAATATTTCTGCACTTTAAAAAAAAATATACCTAGCAAACCCTAGCCTCCGCGGCCGACAATAGACCCCTTTTTTCTACCCAGTTCCAGTATTTATCAATGATTCTCGCTTTCTCCACATTCGACATTGTTCTGATGATGAATCCTGATATGGATCTGAAACATCGACTTGGTCATTTCGATACTGTGGTTTCTCCGACAACATTGTTTATGAATTGTTATGTATTTTTATTTTTATTGTGAGTTGTTTATTGTAGTGGCCATATTTGATTTCTGATGTAATTTATTTATAAAATGATATTCATGATGTCTGTCATGATCATGAATGCATTAATGGGGTTCCATGAGGAATGAAAAGTTGTCCTATACAATTCAAGAGGTTTCCCTACTATGAGCACTTACAAATCGCTGATTTGTTTGATACAATGCATATTGGAAAGAATGTGACTGAAACATTATGGAAACTACTGGAGCTAAGGAGGGAGAAAGATAAAATTGTGAAGCTTGCAAATACATTCAAGAAGGAAACCATGTAATGAAAGGTGTCATCCAATTTCATAGCAACGGAGACCAAATTAATATAAACTCAATTCCATGGATGTTTAGGGAGTAGCAAAGCAATGTTGTCAAAGAAGCAATGAAGAAAATTAAATTTCCAACTAGATTTTGTGCGAACTTGAAGAAAATCATGACAAAAAAAAGTTATTTTACAGGAGCCAAAATGCATGATTTGTACGTCTTCATCAAGGTAATTATTATTGTTATGTCCATATAATTTATTTTTTTCATTTTATTTCATAAATTCTTTTTCTTGTTTGTATACTCTTTGTTTAAAAAATGATGTGGTTTGTATATTGATACAATATGTTCTACCTCTCTCTCTCATGAAAAACTTCGACAACAATGTCAAACAAATTATATATAATATTTGTAAATACATGAGGTAACTAGCGATTAGTTGCTTGTGCTTAGTGTTTCTTTAAATCTTCGTATAATTTATATTTGTTTTTTGTGCACTATTTCATGATATGTAATTTAATGTTTTTTTTGTTAAACATCGTTATTGGTTTGCGTCACTTGTATATGGTTTAAATCTAAAGAAATCCATAAATAAGATACAAAGTATTGGAGGAGAGAAATTCCTTGTCTCATGTGTGAAATGCAGAAGCATCTACCTTCGACATTTTTCAATGCACATGAATACTACCTCATACACCAAGTTGAGGAGAGTTCTGTGGACCTGTGCACTCAAAGTCCATGTGGATGGTTGAGAGGCACTTGAAATTTATGAAGGGTTTGGTGAGACAATGAGCACATGCTTAGGATTATATAATGGAAGGATATACTGTATACCAAAACATGTTTTATGTTAGTGAATATCTTCCTAATTTAGCGTCAAAGCTCAATTTACGTCGCATTTGTGATCCACGCTCCAATAACAATTTTGAAGGGGAGTACTTGAAGGGGAAAGGTAGATCGAGGAAGGTGAAAGGTAATTATTAGATAGTGGATGTTAATTATATAGTTCATATTCGAATTGCATTTTCAATTTATTACATCAATTAAGAGCATATACTTTGTTCAAAAAATTTACATATGTCTTGAATTTTAATGTTTATTGTCATCAAGCAGTTGGTTGAGAGAGGGATGCAATTCATTTATACATCGTTGTGCCAATTAAACCCAAGAGATAAATGAATTACACTCACAAAATTTCTAATCAAACATGCAAAATTCACACAAAAGGTGACTGAAATTGGAGCATAACTCAATCCTGTATTGAATAAGTGTACATAATCCAACCATATGAAGTAATAGGCTGCTAAAATATATAATTACATGAGATATTCGAAATCACTAGGTTTCTATTCGAATTGGTAAAAAAGAAGGCTTACTAAATCAAGTCAAATCCCCCATAGGTGCAAAAAAGGACTTTCCAAATCTATGAAGATCCTCACTAGTTAGCTAAAGAAAGTGCAAAAGCTAATAAGTAGTGAAAAGGAAACTCATTCATGATTTTTTTTGGAGAAAAGGAAGGAGGATGATGTAGTAAAAAAAGAAGGCAATTTCCCCTAGACTAGTTTTTCCTTTATGCCTTAAAACTGTTGTAAAGCAAGGAAGCCTTCAGAAAAAGCAAATATGCACTTTAAGTAGGAATAAAGGATACATGCTAAATATGTTTCTAGGATGATTCCAAAGTGCTCCATGACCCATTTTATTAAGTATTTACTTCTAGGAACATTTAGAAGTCAACTAGCATAGAGAGGGAATCTAGGAATCTAGGAATAAGACAAAAATGATTTCATTAATGTCAAATATGGGTAACTATGGGTTGATTATTCTAACAGCCCCCTTAATCCCGACTTTATGAGTAAATATTAGAAAATTATAGGGCCTAGAAACAAGGCTTAGTCACCCTTTTACATACTGCATGTCCATACAACGAAGGAAAGAGGCAAAAACCTAGTGGGAAAATCCTCCTTTAAACATGGACATGAAACAAAATTTTGTAAATCTTGTTATCAATAATTCTTCACCACATGATCAGCAATCCCCAGTAGTGATTTGATATTACTAAAGGTCTTCTCATAGAATACTTTGGTGAAGATATCTGCTACTTGTTCTGAAGATGCGTAGTAGATTAGAGCAATGGTACCATCATACACAAGCTCCCTGATATAGTGCATATGGATATCAATGTGCTTGGTTATTTGTATATGAAATGGATCAATGGAGATTCGAATGGTGCTTTGATTGTCATAATATATTACCATTGAAAACTCTAATTCGAAACTACATTCTCCAAGTATCCCTTGCAGCCATAAACATTGAGTAGTTGCATTTACAACTCCTCTATACCCTGCCTCTGTAGATGAGAGTGCTATGGAACTCTGCTTCTTACTTGACCAGCTGACCGATCCTTCTACAACCATGAACACATATCTTGAGGTAGAATTTTGATCTCTATTTTCACTTGCACAATCACTGTCAGTAAGTCCAACTAGCTCTAAGTCATATTTTTCTTTGTAGAAAATCCCATGGGACCTTGTTCCCTGAACAAAGCCTTAGGATCCTCTTGGCTGCTCTCCAATGGATATCATGAGGCTGATCCATGTATCTTGAAGCCACACTAACTGTATAATATAAGTTAGTTCTATTATGTGTAAGATAAAGAAAACACCCAATCAACTGCCTATAAAGTGTATTATTTACCATAGGAGAAGAACCTACTTCTTCAAGCTTAACTCCTAAAAGGAATGGAGTCTTTCTTGGCTTGCAAAATTTCATGCTGAAATTGGTGAGAAAATATGAACCATAATTTGACTAATGAACCTTTATTCCATGTTGGTCTTAAGCAATTTCAATACCCAAGAATTGGCTCAACAATCCCAATCTCTCATAGAAAAGGCATGGTCCATTGCATCCTTCAAGGAGAAAATGTCTTTCTTTGAACTTCCTATAATCAGTAGGTCATACACATAGAGAAAAATAATCATTAAAGAACCATGAATCAGCTTCAAATAGACATCAGTACTATACTTACATCGAACAAAACTCAGTAATAGAAGAAAGCCATCAATCTTGGCATACCAAGCCCTGGGGGCTTGCTTGAGCCCATACAATGATTTCTTTAACCTACACACTAAAGATGGATTAGATACAAAAAATTTTGGTTGCTACATATAAATATCTTGATTCATATCTCCATTTAGAAAGGCACACTTTACATCCATGTCATGTACCTCCCATTGCTTCGAAGTTGCAATGGCTAGAGCAAGCCTTATGGAGTCCATCTTTGCCACTGGTGCAAAGGTCTCATTGTAATAAATACCATGTACCTAAGAGTAGAAATTTTATACCAATATATCCTTATATTTCAGAGGTGAACCATCAGCAGCAAACTTAGTTTTAAAGACCCACTTACACTTCACTAGCTTTCTCCCTAGGGGGGATCAACCAGTTTCCATGTGTTGTTCTTCTGGAGCTAGCTGAATTCTTCTTTCATGAATGTTTGACATGTTGGATCATGTTATACATCTTCATATGTCTATGGATCAGAATCTATCATCAAATAACACTTCTCAGAAAAGAGTGTATCTTTCACACAAAGGGCACTCTCAAATTGAGATCTAGTCCTCCTAGTGTCATTAGGATTTCCAGCTAGTTCCCCAGCTGCATGAATGGTACTTTATTCCCAATTTGGTCTTGTAGGGATGTTAGTATATTCAATTAATTAATCATTATCATAAATATCAGAATCAGCAAATTCATTAGTCTCTTCACTTCCAATTAATGGCTTTGGTGGTGAAGAGGACTATCTAACTTCAACTGCTGCTAATGGTTCTTCTTCGAACTGAACACTTATTTCAATGAAATATTTGTTAGTGCTCAATTTTATCAGCTTGGACCCTTTTTAATCTTTATAATACCCAGCAAATAGGCACTCTTGGATTTGGGGTTGGAAATCCTTCCTCTTTTCAGTTGGAATTCTAGCCCAAGCCTTTGAGCCAAAAAACCTGAAATGGGTCACATCTGGCTTGTGCCCACTCCAAGATTTGAAAGGATTCATACCATCAATATTATTATGTGGCACCCTATTTTGGATATAGGATGCACAATTTATACCCTTGGCCCAAAACTTTGGTGGCAAATTTTTAGCCTCCATCATGCAAGCTGCCATCTCCTTTAGTGATTTGTTCTTTCTCTCAGCAACACCATTTTGTTGTGGTGTGTAAGGAATATAATGTTTCATCTGGATACTTGCATCTTTAAAAAATTGGATGACCTCAGAATTAACATACTCACCACTATTGTCAGATATGAG
Source organism: Pseudotsuga menziesii (assembly GCA_001517045.1). Lineage (NCBI taxonomy): Eukaryota > Viridiplantae > Streptophyta > Pinopsida > Pinales > Pinaceae > Pseudotsuga > Pseudotsuga menziesii. Next base: position 54,638 of record LPNX010246194.1, read on the forward strand.
GATCTTGAGTTTCCTCCCATAATGGTATTCAACCAAGGCTCTAAAGACTTTGAAGAGGTCAAAAACTTCAGACTTATGCTTTAGGAAGTAAACCCAACAATACCTGGAAAAATAATCTCTGAAAGTGAGTGCATATTTGGCTTGAATCATGGACATATGAGGGAATGGACCAGCAATGTCACTATGGATCAACTGAAGAGATGCATAGGTTCTTTCATGACTAGCTCTCTCATACTTGTGCTCTGGATGTTTTCCTAGGGTGCCACCTTGATAGACTCCCTTAGAAGCCTTGATCTTTGGTAACCCTATGACCATGTCTTTTTCACTCAAATCAGAAAGATACTTTTAATTAATATGGCCAAAGCTTGTTTTCTTCATTAGCATGAGTAAAAAGAGAAGATGGGTTCAAGTAGGGTAGAAAATGGGAAAACTTGTATACCTTCGAAGTGTGATCAATAAAACCTTTTGCTATGATTTTACCATTCAAAATATCAGTGATTTCAACTTCATTGGGGGAGAAGATGAATTTTTTTGGAGACCCAGTCTGAGTCATCTGATACATTGACAAGACATTAGAGGAAATACCTGGAACATATAACACATTATTGACATTACCATGGTCAAGATCAATCCTACCCTTTCCCATACTGTCAGTTAGAGAGTTACCTCCCAAAACTATTGGTGGACCTTTCAACATTTCAAGAGAGGAAAATATCTCCCTTATCGAAACCATATGTCTGGAAGCTCCAGAATAAATGATGAAGCTAGGTGAGCTTGAGGTGCCAGCAACCAAGGCATGTACTCTCTCCTTGTCTTCTAAATTTGATCCTCCTTCCCTCTTCTTTGAGCAATCAGGAAGGGATATGTTGCTATTCTTGAGGAGTTGGTTCTACATGTCAATATTATTTTTCATACAAGATCTCTCATGATGAAATCCCTTACTGTAGTATGTGTAGTTACTCATTTCTCCTTTGTTCTTCTTCTTTTGGCGGTTCTTCTTAGAGCCTGAGGACTCCTCTTGAGACTTTGCCTTGTCTCTCTTTTGATCAGGTGGATTTTTATATTTTTTCTTTATTTTTGAATCCACCTTCATATATCCAACAACCAAATATTTTTCTTTGGAAGCTTTGATGATTCCCATCATCACCAATTTATCTTGCTCCTCAATGAGGGATTCCATGAAATCAATAAGATTAGGCATCTTCCAGGTTCGAGCTATCAATTTAGTGGCATAGAAGGTTGAAACAAACACTAAATAGTCAGGACCAAACTTTGAGATAATGGTCAAAACTAGTTGCTCCTCCTTCTTTTCAATCCCACATTGTTTTAACTACAAAACAAGGGCCTTCAACTTGGTAAAATAGAGTTGCAATGATTCGAAGCTAATGGTACTCAAGGATATCAATTCATTCTCGATTTGATGTCATCTCATATCATCTGTCTTTACAAAATTATATTCAATATTCTCCCACACCTCATTAGGATATTTCAATGAATCAATATGAAAGAGGAGGTCTCTTGAAATACTCAGACACAAAATACCATATGCCTCATCCCTCCTATTGTGCCATTTTATTTTCTCTGTAGATGCATTGGGCTCTACCTCAATAGCCATGGTGACCCTCTGGATACCTTTATCTCTCAAAAACATCCCCATCTCATCTTCCCATTTCGAAGAAATTGAATGGAGTCAAGATGATCCTTTGAGATTGGTCCATATCTCAGCTCCTGTGCCCTTTAGTCCGCAGAATGTGCTCCCAATCAGTGTTGTTGAACCTGTAATAACAATTTGGAAGGATAGAAATAGATATACAAAGGATTTTATACCAGGTGTAAATTTGACACAAGAGATAAATCAATTACGCTCATAAAATTGCTAACTAAACATGTAAAATTCACACAAAAGGAGACTAAAATTGGAGCATAACTTAAACTTGTATTAAATAAGTGTACGTAAGACAAGCATATGAAGTAATAGTATTCTCAAATATATAATTACATGAGATATTTGAAACCACTAGGTTTCTATTCGAATTGGTAAAAAAGCAGGCTTACTAAATCAAGTCAAATCTCCCATAGGTGAAAAAAGGACTTTCCAAATCTATGAATATCCTTACAAATTAGATAAATAAAGTTGGAAAGATAATAAGTTGTGGAAATACAACTCATTCATTATTTTTTTTGGATAAAAGGAAGGAGGATGATGTGGTAAAAAAACAAGGCAAGTTCCCCTAGACTAGCTTTTCCTTTATGCCTTAAAACTGTTGTAAAGCAAGTAAGCTTTCAAAAAAATCAGATATGCACTTTAAGGAACCAGGAATAAAGCAGACATGCTAAATATGTTTCCAGGATGATTCCAAAGCGCTCCATGACCCATTTTAGAAAATTGACTTCTAGGAACATGTAGAAGTCAACTAGCATAGAGAGGGAATCTAGGAATAAGACAAAAATGATTTAATTAATTTCAAATATGGGTAACTATGGGTTTATTATTCTAACAATCGCAAACAATTATGACTTCATGAGGGTATGTATTGAACGATGTGAACAATCGGGTCATGGAATATCATGGGAATGTGTGGCTTCATTGGTAAAAGCAGTACATCACAATGGAGATATAAATATTACAGAAAGGGAAATCGATTTAGCATATGGTTTAAAAGATAAAATGGCAACCATATTAATCAATAACACTAAATACTTTATTTTGTAAATTACATTTTGACGTCATGTTGTTCTTTTCCATGTATTGCTACATAATTATTGAATGTAATCTTTTTGTCTATTTCTTGTTGTAGGTAAAACACCATAAGGCTATGGTATGCAATGTTTGTATATATCACATCAAAAAAATTGGATGAAATAAAGAAAACATCATATTGTGGGATATGCAATCTTTGAGGTGACCAATGTTTCATTTAGAAGTGATAGACATCCAGAACTCTCAAAAAATCGATACTATGGGTATTTGGAAGATATTCTACAGTGTGACTTTAAATCCTTCAAGTTAGTTCTGTTCATTGTCAAATATTGGTAAAGTTTACAATTGAATCAATGTTATCCTGATAGAACTATTATTGAACATGATAATGGGTTTATCATGGTAAATACAAGGTTGTTTGAGCCAGGAATTGAGCG
>LPNX010246194.1:60275-62125 GCA_001517045.1 Pseudotsuga menziesii
TCATGTTGATCATCATCATCTTCATCTTCATGATAATCATCATCATTGTCTTCATCATCATGATAATCATGATCATGATGATCATCATCATCGTTATAATTATCATGTTCATCATCATTGTCTGTATCATGATGATGATGATGATGATGATCATCATCATCATGTTCATCATCGTCTTAATGATGATGATCATCATCATCATCGTCGTCGTCGTCATAATCATCATCATATTCATCATCTTGACCCTCATCATCATGATCATGATGTTCAACATCATCATCTTCATGATCATTATGTTCATTATCATCATCACCATCATCTTCAGCATCATCATCACGTTGATCATAAATGTATTCATCATCATGATAATCATCATTATCATCATCATGTTTATCATCATTGTCGTCATCATCATCTTCATCATCATCGTCTTCATCGCCATCATCTTCATCATCACGACCCTCATCATCATCATCATCATGACCCTCATCATCATCATAATCATCATCATCATCATCTTCATCATGTTGATCATCACTGTCGTCGTCATCATCATCATCATCATCGTTGTCGTCGTTGTCTTCATCATCATCATCATTGTCGTCATCGTTGCCATTGTCGTCTTCATCATCATCGTCCTCATCGTCTTCATCATCATCCTCTATTCATTGTGAACATAAATGCACCATCAACGTTGAAAAATTACCATTTCTAATATAATATGGTTTTCTCTTCTCCAATGGTTATCCTCAATTTCTAATTTGTAATTCATTTTTTAAATTGTAATGTAATTGAATTGATTTTTTAAATTGTAAGTACAGATTGAATTCTCAATTGGAATTATAAATTAAATTGTACAATAAATTGGAGCGAGAATATTGATTCCCAGTGCCATGCACACACCACCTTCATTTCCCTCCATAAATTGCACAATGATTTAAGTATCAATCACACTTGGATCGATTATAATTGCATGCGCCATTAGTTTCAATTAACTTCCCTTCTCCCACAATATTTCATTTCCTTTTGTTGCCACTAATTGTACTCAATTTCATCAACACTTTTCCATACATATTGGTAGATGTAGCATTGATCTTCTCTATGAACAAAAAACCAATCATTAGATTTCATCAATAAGACAATTCAAAAATGCATGTGCTTATAGACATAGTGGCCACTAAGTGGCTTATATTCCTTGTTTCTAGTATGACATTGAATTTAGATTTTTATTTTTCGACATTTTTTATTATTAAGATAAAGGTGACTTTATGGTAAAGTCAAAAGTTATGAGAAAGTTAAAATTTAAGATAGATTGTATGAATAATATGATCATTCTCAATTTAAAAGTAAATATAATAACAATGATGGATTTTTTGAAAATAAACATTTATATTAAAATCAAAGTATTATTTGTTAACTTTTTGTATTAAATATTTATTTTGTGAAATAATTTTAAAAATTTTAAAAGGAATTATTTTAGATATTTTAAGATCAAGAATAAATATATTAGACGGTGGATGATTATTAACATATAGGATAAATAATTACAAAATCATTGTAACATTTGAATATCAAGAATGTTAACATATACAACCATCTTACCTTATTAAATGGATAAACTTAGGAAATATGTTTTTATTGGACATTTTTGTGGAATTTATTTTTCCTTGTTTATATAGGATTTTTATAGGGTTTTTCTTGCAACATGGCCACTAGAGGTTTTTGTGAAAATTGGGTCATGGTGCTCCAATGTGACAAGCACATTGATACTTTGAATATAAATAATGTATTAGTGTTCCATGAATTTCCTACATTATATATATATATATATATATATATATATATATATA